>VNJY01000426.1:0-16384 GCA_008042715.1 Drosophila bocki
AAGAGCATTAATTTTAAATCGGAAAACTGTTTTGTGCAAGATTTTCTACAGTTAATAAATCTGCATACTTCATTTAAAAATTTTGAAAATTCAATTTTTTATCAAAATCAAAAATTTTAATGATGTAACCCCTTATCAAATTTCGCAAAAATGGCAAAAAAATCGATTTCTTCCGGACATGTCTAGAAAGATTCGCATGTTAATGCTGATCAAGAATATATATGGTTTATGGGGTCGGAAACGTCTCCTTCACTGCGTTGCAAACTTCTGACTGAAATTATAATACCCTGCAAGGGTATAAATATATTATTTTTTAAATTGTAAACAGTAGGGATTTCATGTGCCAAGTTCACTAAGGATTTCATGTGGTAAAATCTGTACAGTTTGCATGTGATGAAACCAATTTAAGATAAGATTAGCATAGTATTTTATTTTACTAGGGATTATTTGATAAAAACAGCCTAAGAATAGGTTAAAGATATATTATTTTAAAAATATTTTATTTTAACAATATAAATATTTTTTTAAATTGTAAAAATTTCACTAATTTCATGTGGTAAAACATACAAAACAAATTTCATGATACTTATATTATTTTAAATTCTTTCAACAGTTTATAACTTATAATTTCTTAGATTTTCTTGGAAATAAATCCCAAATACTTTTCCGCTTTTCCTCCTGCTCACCCCACAAAACTCTCACAGCTTCTTCCCACGTTCTGGCAGAGTTGAAAGTGCGGTGAGCAAACAATTTAACACACTCGAGCGGCGATTCTGCGAAATAGTTGTTTTCCCCAATACCCAGCTTCGAGTCTCGGCGAAAACTCGGACAATCCATCAATGTGCCGAGGAAACTAAACGACTTTGACAGGCACTGAAAGGGAGAAAGGTACAGGACAGGAAAAGGGGTTCTTCCTTCAGACTGTAAAATCCAACCGACAAAATCCCCGTGTCAGGGGCGCGTGTCTGACTTTACGCCTGATTCTGGGCACCTTTTTTGTATGCTCTTCTATTGTTTTTTATTTTCTCTTTTTTTGAGTTGATCCTGGGGGTTGACTCGCAGGGTCACACAATTAGCAGACCTAATAGTTTCCCCTTTTTTTGGTACCTTATTTTTTTGTTGTTGATTTTTGACTACATTTTTTTAGAGTTTACATAAATTTTTTGTTGTAGATTTTTTCGGGCAAATCGAATCATGTGACAAGCTTCTAATGAACCTCAGGACAGGCAGCCCACTTTGGATGGTGATTCCTGGTTCCCAGACAGCGACATTTGTGTGGCCTATAAATGCTAATGAGGCCTCTCATTTTTTTTCTGTTCCCTTCTAGGATGTGATTTTACTTTTTTTTATAGATTTTGACGGGCATTTTTTGGGTAATTTTTTGTGGGTCGTTTGTTGGGAGGTGGAAAGTGCCTGAACCGCGGCCTGCTGCTCCGTCTGGCCTCGTCATCATCATCGCCAGGCAGCCAGTCAGCGTCCCGAGGGCCTCCTTCCTTGTATTTTGTTCCACTTGAGTTTGTTTGTTTAACGACCTTTGAAATTAGGCAAAACTAAGGGGCAAAGGATGTTTGTTGTTTCCTCTGGGGTTGTCTCACAGATTGGTCCTCGGTCCTCGGTCCTGGGTTTGGGTTTGGGTTTGGGTTTGGGTTTGCCTTCCCGACTGGACAACAATTTATACTGTTTATATGCAAATGCCTCTCAGACGCATCTGATTTAGATGCAGATTCGCCATTTGCTGGCCTAATTTAAATTGGGTTAATGTTTTTAATTAGCCAGGAGACGAGGGATGAAACGGGGGAAATCATCAAGAGAGGGAGGAAATTAATTTACAAGGTCTGAGAGCAGAAAGAGCGATTCCTGGAATAAGTAGGATCTGTATATATTTATTTATTTAGTTTACTTGAATTTTTAAGTAAGAAAACTAAATTCAAATCAAAGAAAATAATGAAAAATACTTGAAATTAAATTGGTAAATATTAATATTTGAATGTTAAGACTCTTTTCTGCTTATTTAACCCTTTAAAATAATTGAATTTACTTGAAATTATATTTTTAATATTAATATTATGATTTAAAAACTATTTTCTGCTTATTTAAACCTTGAAAATAAGGAAAATTACTTGAAATTAAGACTTTTTCTGCTTATTTAAACCTCGAAAATAATTCAATTTACTTGAAATTATATTTTAAATATTAATATTATAATTTAAAAACTATTTTCTGCTAATTTAAACCTTAAAAAATATTAAACTTGAAATTAAATTGATAATTATAAATATTATAATACAAAAAAACTCTTTTCTGTTTATTTAAACCTTAAACTACCTCTAAAAATATAGTATATAGTTTTTTTTTTCGCTTTTTTCGAGTCCCCTGACCCCTTCAATCCTTGGGGGTCTCATTCATTGTCGGTGTTGGGCCATGGCTCTAAATGCTTTAGCCAAATGTTTAAGCCATTAACTGCCACGCCCGCCTCCCTCCCCCGCCCTCGTCGGTATCCCCTAACCATATCGATTTCAAGTTACACACACCGGCAAGTCCCCAGACTTTGTTTCGGCTTAATCCCAGGACTCAAAAACCGGACCAGAGCAACAAACCAAACACAAAGCCAGGAAGGACCTGTTCCAGTTGGAATCTTCGTGGCAAATTAGAGGAGGACAAACCCCCTGAACAGGGTAAACTATGCCAGATATAACACACTATAACCTCGCCCTGCCCCGCACACACACACACACACACACCCAGAGAGAGTCGGAAAGTCAACAGAAACCATAATTCAGATAATTTTATTTATAACACCCTTGAGGAATTATATTTTATTTACTCTTTCAAGTGTGATGATGAGGTGGAGTAAGGACTCGGGTCTGTGCCGGGGCATTGTTGAATGGACCGATATACACCGATGATACCCAGCCCCCTTTTTGTGCTGGGCTTTGTTTTTGTTTGCCTGTGTTTTGGGTTGAGCTCGCTGAACTCTACATATATATGTATGTATATAGGGTGGGTTGAATACTCCTTCGATTTCCTAGCAGATGTGTTTTCCAAATTGTCAAAATCTGTGTGCATTTCGGCATATGAAAATCACGTAGCCGCAGTGCTGCTGCCACTGTTGCTATCCTGTGGCTATGTCCTTTTTCCCCTTCTATATCATTTTTATTGGACTTTTTGTCGAATGCCCGTGATGCGTCTTTTATTGCCTTCCTGCTGCCGCTCTTGGTGTCTCTCCTTCTGCTTCTGGTGATGATTTTGCTGCGGTTCACTTAGTGGTTAACCACTGGCCAGTGGCTCCACCTCAAAGTCTCCTCTGTTTCCCACCTAAAACTCCTCCCTGTAAGTGGCTACACTTGAAAAGGGAAAATATTAAATTGTTTTACATTAAAAATATATTTTAAATAGTTGTAAATTGTATAAAAAAGAGGCCTTATTAAATAAGGAAATATTATAATTAATAATATAAATAAAAAATAAACATAGCCTATTTCCTAAATACGGACTAAGAGTTGGACTTTCTGCATTAGTTTCGCTGAATAATCAAAAACGGACACGCAGACGTACACGTAACGTAACGAATTATATCCGATAATAATGTCGTAAAGGTCCGCAATCTAAACCTTATACGGATTTTGAAAACTATAGCATTTTCTGCCACAAAACCCATGACAAGTGATTAACTTTACCATCGTTTATGAGCCGGAATCGGACGTTTTGTCCGCTTGAAACCCACAAAACTATCGTTTTCAATATCATGAAGGGAACATTTTTGTCTTAGGGATTATTTATTTATTTTAATTTCAAACAAAGTCACCTTTATTTCTCTTGTGTATTGCTCTAAATTTTTGCAATTAAATTTCACTTAAAACTGCAACTAAACGGAGGCAAGACATAGCTGCTTTCGACCAGGGCCAGGAGTTAGAACTCCGCATATATACACACATACATACATATGTGTATAAAAATATATATATACGGGGTAATTTACTTCCGCCATTGGAGCTTTAAACATATCCGAGCAACACCCACCACTTCCTAATTGTGGAAACCAATTTGCGCCGCTATAAATTAGAAAGACAAACGACGCTAGGTCCTAGCTCCTGGCATGGCTCCTCCTCCTGCCAGTTGGGGCGTGGCACATCGCCAGCAGTTCCAGCAGTTCCGGTTCCTGTTTCGGCTGCGGTCTCCGTTCCAAGCATATCTTGGAAATTTGCATAAATAGACTTTAATTGTTTGCAATTATAAACCGAGACCGAAACGAGGCAAGCCCCCCCCCCCCTGAACATGGGCCTAGGACGTAACCCCACCCTAGCACCGATTTCCGTATTCCCAGACCCAGACCGGCACTATTCCGAGTTAATTGTACCCGCCGCCGATCTAATCGGTGGGTTTCTTCTATAAAGAACCGAAAATTAAAAGGAAACTTAAAGGTTTTGATTTTCAGAGGGAAATATGTGGTAGGAAGAAGTCTTAAACTGTTTTTAACTAAATAAATGTAGATAAATTAAGTGAAATACATAAAAATAAATGGAATGAAATAAATACAAATAAATGAAATGAAATAAATTAATTATAAGAAATTAAATTAAATAAATAAAAATAATTAAAATAAAATAAAATCTATAAATAATTAAAATGAAATAAATATAGATTATTAAAATGAAATAAACAAAAAAAAAACATAACTTGAAATGAAAAAAAAGTATATAATTAACTAAAGTGACTACCCCATACTGGACTTTCATTGACTAAAAACTATTGCCTACTTATGGGCATAAAAAACCTTGAAGTCTCTTTTAAAATTTTTGTATTAACTTAAATTTTTTCTTATAAATCTCACAGATTTTTAAAGATTACGAAAGATTTTCAATACCTTATTTTTATATATTTTATTGCGTCACCCTCTTCCCAGACTGGAGTCCCCAAGAGGAGACCAACAGCGAGGAGGCAGCTATCCCAACCGAACCTGAACTCCATCTTGATACCTATCCAAATGAAGATGCCGAACCCGAGGACGCCTCCAAGCGCAGACGCTGCCGGACCAACTTCAACTCCTGGCAGCTGGAGGAGCTCGAAAGAGCCTTCCTGGCCAGCCACTATCCGGATGTGTTCATGCGCGAGGCTTTGGCCATGCGGCTGGACTTGAAAGAGGGACGCATAGCGGTGAGTCTGGTTTAATTTCAAAATAGTACAAACATTTTGGGGGTATGTAGAAACGATTCCCCAAGGACTTGGCTCCTATCCATCGGGGGCGATTCCCCTTGCGATAGGCATTTGCGTGAGCATTGTAAAACAATTTGGTGGCAACTGGAACTCAATTACTCAATAAAACCAATTACCTGACTATTTTTATCCATTATAATTCATTTTATTTCATTTGCAATTGCGTTTCGTGTCGCTTGTTGTTGTAATGATTTCAATTGCATTCCCAGAGCGAGCTTAACCCCCCCTCTGGCCCGCGGGGTCTCCGCACGCCTTAACCCTTTACCATCGCGATGGCTGACTTTGCATGTCAGCCGTGTGATTATCGTGGGCTCTTTGTCTATCTTACTATCTCCCTCTCTCTCTGTCTGTATCTATCTCCCTCTTTAGAGCCAAGGCACCAAGGAGGGACATTTGGCTACGCTTTGTCTGAAATTGTTTCTTGACATGACATATCAATTTGTCAATGCGAACGACAAGACAGCGACAGTCTGTCCGTCTGTGTGTCCGTGTGTCCGTCAGTTTGTCCGTTTGTCATTCCCTCACTCACAATCAGTCGCTTGATTCGGCAAAGGGGGTGTGGGTAAATCGGGAAAACAGGTATAATAATAGATGTACAGGTGCACAGGAAAAAAATCGTAGAAAAAACTGTGACTTTTAAGCTACAATATTAAATTGTATAGAGAGGAAAGAGGGTTTTCTATGGCCAGGTGTCCGTTAAAGTCACTGTCTAGTTAAGTGTCTCAGTTTCCTCAGTGTCTGAAATATTAACCAAGGGTTAAACGCTTACTTTTGTGAAATCAGTATAACTTCTAGCTTATCTATTCGAAAAAGATGAACTAGACGTTGAGAAAACGGATTGATTTGCTAAAAATATTGTTGTAAAGCAAAAACTAACTGCTAGTTAAAAGTTAACTGACCCATTTACATTAACTGGCAGTTTATATGTTCGAAAAAATTAAACTTACCATTAAGAAACTATCCTTTGACTTTAGAAAATACATTCAAAATCCCTCAAAAAACGTTTTTTACATAGAAAAATCTATTTAAAAGTTTTTTTTAATTATATAACTTGACAATTCGGTACCGTGTAACAGGAGAGGCTCTTGTTAAGGCCGGAACCGAGGCATTGCATGCCGCTCTGTTCGAAAACAATTTGTTGCACATTAAATATAAAATGCACAATGCATGCAAATGACTTCAAATTGTCGCACACACATGTGTCGCCGCCCACCGGAGACCAGCTCTGAGCTCTGAGCTCCCTGGTCCCCTGAGTCCCCGCTTCCCCTTGCTCCTCGCACCGCCATCGATACGGTCGAGTTGTCCCGGCAAACTGCACGTCAATTAGCGACGCCATCTTGCTTATGACTCCAACTAACCAAGGCAGTCAGCCCCATCTCCACCGTGAACCGTGCTCCAAGCTCCCTGCTCCCTGCTCCCTCTCCGGTGGGTCTGTAGTCCGGATCAGCGATGATCATCCCACTCCAGAGCGCGTGACACATTGCCCTTGGTGGGGGTTAATCGTCCGCAACGGAATCGGTGACTTTATTGAAATGAAATGGGCAGAGAATTACGTGGCTTCCAGTAATGGATATGGTGTGATTCCTATAGAGCATTAAATGATATAGAGAAGCCTTCTCCAAGATCTAATTCAAACCGTAATCAAACCCCCCATCCCCTTGTGAAGGTCTGGTTCCAGAACCGTCGTGCCAAGTGGCGCAAAAAGGAGCACACCAAGAAGGGTCCGGGCCGACCGGCGCATAATGCCCAGCCCCAGAGCTGCAGTGGAGCACCCATTCCTCCATCCGAGTTGCTAGCCCGAGCAAGGTGAGTCTTCCAGCTACTAAAAACTATCTTTTACCTCCATTTCCCCCACCTGGAACAGAGCACAGCGCAGCAAACGTATGAGAAAGGCCATCGAGCGGCAGGCCAGGAAGCTGCGACTCAAGGGCATCGAGGTGGACTTAGAGCGCCTAAAGTTGGATTACCTGGCGGCCCACAAGGATTGCTGGCTGGGGGATGGGGATGGTAAACTGCAGCTGGACTTGGAAGAGGAGACTCTGGAGAGCTACGATGACGAGGATTTGCCCATTGATGTGGTGGGTGAGGATCTACAGCATCATCATCATCATCAGGCGGGTGATAGCCAGGATCATTCCTTTTGCTCCTCCACCCGCACCTATCCCAAGAGCAGTGGCAGCGAGGCCGAGCCTGAACTGGAACTAAAACTGAAGCTGGAGCCGGACGATGATCTAGACATGACCATCAAGCTGGAGCCCCAACCAGCCAGCCAGAGCAAGGCCCTCTACAACTCGCCCTTTAGCATCGAGTCCTTGCTGGGCTCCTAACTTGTAGTATACAAATATATATATATTTTTTTTAATATCATCAAATGAATAATAAATAATAGTAATCAATTCTTGAGGATTGCCTAATCCAAGGACAATCCCGTGTGTATGTGAATAGAAGTGTAGGCTAAAGATGTGGTGTGGCTAGCTAAAGAAATACAGAATAAAAATACATATAAACTGTAACCTTTCACCTTTGACCCCTGTCTCTTTTCTGGTGGCTTAGGAATGCCATTTTTGAGTACGCCCGAAAAACTACTTACCGAGTGCATTTTAATTTCCAACCAACAACCAACTGCCCGTGGGCTTCGAGGGGCAAGCAAAGCATAAGCAAGAGCTGCTCCAGGAGGCGGAGGCAGTGCATCCATCAAGTTCACACGCAGCACACGCACCGTGGAATGTGAATAGTGGAAAATGTTAATAACTACAGTCGATAACGAATATCGATTAGCAGAATTACAGTCCTAAATATAAATAGTTTATTTCTATAATTATTATATTATATTAAATCCTAAACTAATAATATATTCAATTGAAATATAAACAAAGCTTGGCCATACTACAGCTTAAAAGGAATTAAGCTCATAATTCCTTTATAAATTCGATAAAAGTGTACATAAAATCGATTATTATCGTTGATATCGCTGGTAACATAAGCTTGCCAGATCGTGCCAAGTGTCGAGGCAACTATATCATCATCATCAGCATCAGCATCGCTTGGAATCTCCCAGAGAGCCCATCTCTGTATGGCCAAGAGGCAATTTGAAGACCATTGCAGCAGGGACAGCCGGTTAAGGGAGACAGGGACACCGACAGAGACAGAAACACAAACAGAGACAGCGACAAGGACGGCTGGCGGACGCAAATGTAATACACACATCAGGCAAATAAATTAGAAGGCAACTCCTTCGGCAGAAGCGTCAGCCAGGCCGCGCCCTCCGTTCGCACTCGCACGTTTACTCCAACTTGGACTCGGGACCTGGTCCAAGTTGCCCTCGGTAAGGGATCTTGGGATCTCTACCTACAAAATGGTGCCGCCACGGAGAGTGAGAGAGAGGTCCAGGCCCAGGCCCAGGTGAGAGTGGCGAGTAATGCAGACAATCCGTCATGCAGGTGTGAATGATTCATTAATTTCTCGCCTTCATACGAATTTTCATTTCAGTTAACATGCAAGCGGAACCGAAACGAGCCTCAAAGAGTTACGCACACGGCGAGAAAAGCATGGTAAGTTATTGAATTGTGTTTTATATGTTTTATAGAATATTTCATAGAACATTTTGTATATTATTTTATATATATTCTTTTATATTAAACTTCATTTTGCTGGGAAATGTGTCTTATAGATACTTTTAGCTATATTTATTTGTATTTATTTATGTTTACTTAGTAATTAATATTATTTTATTCATAATTTATATGTTTCTTTATAAATTGTAAGTATGGAAATTCTTTTTAGTAGAAGCGCTACCTTATAGATGAGATACTTCCAGCAATACTTATCTTAAAATTCGCTTTTGATAAGAGCTTTTCCTTATAGATACTTCTAAAGATACGTTTGAAGATACTTTTTAAGATACTCACCTAAAAGTCAGCGAAGATTTTTTTATAAAGAGTTTATTATGTTGTAAGTAGTATAAATAATAAATAATATAACACTAAGAAACTATGTAATGTAAATATCAATAAGAAACTGTGCACTCGATATTGTTATATTTATTTTCTGTATTTTTAATTTTTTATTATTTTATTTATTTATTATATTCTTTTTTTTTTTCAATTAAATGCCTTAAATGTAGCCCTAAAAAGCTTAATAATTATTACATATATCTTATACCTTTTATAAATAATTCCCTTGAACAATAAAAGGTTTTCCTTATTTCGTAAAATATATATATAAAAATGTTTACATTTATTTTCCAGTGCCTCTGGAATCAGTAAAGAGGGTCAGTTGGGAGTAGAAGCTGGACTGTGCCTGTGCCCGTGCCCGTGGCGTTGGGGCTGGACTCGGGACTGGACTTTAACGGCAAGGCGACGTATGCCTGGCAGCTCCACCGCCGCCTCCTGCTCCTACTCCAGCTCCTCCTGAGCCCGGCTCCAAGCTTAACGTCTTCATTACTCATGGCCACGGTCTCCGCCAGAAAACCAGAAACAGAAAACAGAAACAGATATATAAAAAAAAGATTAAAAAAAGCAATAAAACAAAAAAACAAAAAATAATACTAAAACTGTGTTGCCAATTTCGTTTTGCATTTTCAATTTCGTGGCATTTCCTTTCGGAATCTGTGAAGCTCTTGGGAGCTGTGGAGATGCAACGGGGCTTCGGCTCATCCAGCGGGTGGCCGGCGATCGCAGCTGGTGGGGGATTGTCCAGCAGATCGACGGGCCTTAATTAGCTGATGAGAGTCCAGAGATCAAATGCCAATTAAGCAATCGAAGGGCACCAAAGGTGAGTTAATTGAATTAGCTTTAAGAGGAAATTTAATATGATTTATTTATATTTAAGCCGCAAGTAAGAGGGTTATTTTATAAAGAAACATTAAGGCTATGAATCATGTTTCAGGCTCTAAAATATTTGTAAGATTTTAGTTAAAATAGAGCTTTGATTTCTGACTTTACTACTAATTTCCCCAACTTTTTCCCCCTTAGGTTTTGACAATTACCTCGTTTTCCTGGCTTATAGCCACCATATATCCATATTCATTCCAATTTCCCTTGAATTAAACCTGACCTACGACGGATATATGTATGTAATTCGCACAAAACGATATGCAGAGCCGAGAAGTTCACACGAATTCCGCAAACTTCAGAGCTTGGAAGTTCGTTGCGGGTCGTAAAAAGCATTGAATGATCTTTGCCCGCTGCTTGGGCCGGATCTTAATACAACAACAATTCATATTTTTTATTGCACCTACTTGGGGCACCACAAGGAACCTTAAAAATAAAAAGGGAAAGAAAGGCAGCCGATCGGTATACCGAAATGAAGGCGTTAACCAACTTTAATACATTTATTTGGGCCACAAAAGCGCTGCCTGTCCAGGATCTTGGCAGCAGGAGCCGGAGCAGGGACTCATCCCCCCACAGAGAGAGAGAGAGACGCTGCCATATCTGTCCAAAGTAATAATTATGTTTCACGTTGTTATCCTAATTTACGTGCCCCAGAACAGAGACCTCTAAACAGAAATCCACGGGCTACACAGAAACACTCGAAAAAATTAGGTGCAATTATTCTAAAAAAATTTGATCACTTTTTGTGGAAAACTAAAAGTTTAAAAATTTCATTACTTGGCTAAAAAGGCATTTATTTTGATTTGGAAAACAGTTTTGTGTTGGTTTTTAATTGTTTAAAAAATCGGAATATGAATTTTAAAATGAAAATTTTTACGATTTTTTCACATTTTTTAACGATGTAACCCCTTATCGAATTTTGAAATTTTTCAAAAAATTTTTTCTTATTTTATTTTTATTACAAATAAATAAAGATTTAAATGCCAAATCAAACAATGTATGTCTTTTGGCAAACCTTTACTTTTTGGCTATTTTATGAACTAAAGAAGGCCTCAAAAATGAGCATTATATCGATATTTATCAGTAGTAGTAGTATATCGTTTAGTTTATATAACCATGTGTTTTAATATACCATAATATTTTATATATAATGTTTTAATATTTTTTTAAATATGTATATTTTTAAATATTTTACAATGTGAAAAAATTGTTTTAAAGCTTTTTTAAAATTCCAAATTTGTAAATTAGAAAATTCTAAGGAACTTTGCAGATTTTTTTTAAATTTTAACATTTTTTGCAAGTGCCTGAACCTCACCTGAACCTGAGTCTGAACCTGAACCTGAACCTGAAGCTTCACCTAAGCCCGAACCTCCTCCAGTCACAAACGCTGCCCCGGGGGCTCAAAAACCGAAGGTGAAGCTGAAAATTCAGCCAAAAGTGAGGCTCATCATGGTTGTCGGTCGTCGTCGGCGGCGCATTTCACTGGAAAAATATTAAACACAAAGCGAGATACTGAAAATTGATTTCTCACCTTCGAGCACGTTATGGAGGTGAGGTGTCCGGCATCTGTCCAGCTGCTTGGGCCTCTGCTTTATAATTAATTAATACGTAGCTGGAGTCGAACTTGGAGATGAAGCTGGAGCTGGAGCCGTATATATCCGGATTTGGATATAGCAATTCGTGATTTGCGCGCCCGCCCCCGTCTTGCCACGAAAAACATTTCAATAATCATAATCTTAAAGGGTTTCTCCTGCCAGACAGCCTGTCGCAGTGCGTTGCCACCTTCTCGAGTCAGCTCCTACTCCCGCCTGGGACTCCTCCACGTCTCGGCCCCGCTTCACTCGTAAATTAACATTTATCTGTGAATTTATTGCATCATCGAGAAAAGTTTTCAATTCGCCGGAGTAGCAGCGAGATGGAGGGGGAGGTGGGTGGGGAGGAGTAGCTGAAGCTGAAGCTGGAGCTGGATGAGTTAGGAATCCCCCCATGCCCATCCACCTGTTGGTCAATGGAAAATTTATCTGTCATTCCTCTTGCGCCATTTGTCGTGGCTTTTAATTTGCTTTCAAAAAAAAAGCAAAGAAGAAAAACGATTCAGCTTAGATTTTCCATTTTGGAAATCGCTTTTGGATCCTCTTACTTTTCCAAAGAGGTAGATACACTTTTCTAGGGGTTTTAATATTAGTTTGGGAGAAAGTCCAACAGTTTATAATTAAAAAAAATTAAATTCAATACAAATTAATTATGTTTTTTATTACATTTTATTGATTTTAGTATGTTAGATACTTTTAAAATGCTTTTTGAAAATTAGTTAGCAGAGTTATTTGTATATAATATATTATATATGATTATATTGTATTTTATTATTTTAAATGTAATTATTAGTTTAAATATTAATGTATTTATTTTTAAATTTGAAGTACACCTTTTCTTAGATGTAAGGTTTTAAAATCAATATTTATTATGTTTATTTTATTTATGTTTCAGTTATTAATTTTTTAAAAATTGTTTTATAAATAAAGAAATATTTTTTTGAGAGTCTAAAAATATAAGACATTTAAAATTACCCTAAAAAATAGAATTCAAAGACTATAAATTGATATTTATTGATATTTTCATATCTTTATTGAAGGTTTAGCATAGATTATATTATAATTATAATTACTTTTCTATATTTTGTCTTTTTAACTAGCTTAAGTTTAAATTAAATATTAAACCCATGGTCAGGTCAGGGCATTACCTTAGTCGCCTACAAAAATTAGTGTATATACCTGGCCTTTTGTTAATATTGTTTTCTTTCCACTTTTCATTCGTTAATGCCCCCGAAAATCCCCCCAACCCCCCCTCCCCCGGGTCACCATGCTGGACGTGACATTTTAAAACGAGCATGGCATATAAAAATTTGTATGATATGATTTTTATGGACTTCAAATCGATTTTTTTATGATCATCGTTGGTGCTTTTTATGCGCTCGCCGTGGTTTTATGTGACACAGAGCCCGGGTAGCGGTTAAAAGAGAGAAAGAGAGAGAGGTATATGGGGGGGCTAAAGAGTGTTAAAGTTAACCCAAACGCTGCCTTTATGTAATTATGTAATTAGGTGTCGGTCACAAAAAATATTGATGCCGCTTTTGTTTGTGTTTCGATTATAGTATATATATATTCAGACAGACCCGCTGACCGTTAGGTTGGCTCCTTCTTATCGAGGATCAATCGATATATGCCATATGCCATCGACGGAGCATTCAATATCCGGCCAACTGACCACCTGTTGTGCCCCTTTTTCTATGCCGCATTTTTAATTTAATTTTTTTTTCTTCTTCAATATGCAAGCTTAAATTATTTCGTGCGGACTTTGGGCCTCCTGCTCCCGGTCCCGATCCCGCTTCTGCTCCTGCTCCTGCTCATGTTCATCCTCCCGCTTGCCGGTGATTAATAAAGCCAACACACAACAGCTGGCGGCAACAGCCTGGCCAATTCCCAGTTTTCAGTTTGAGTTTTGCCAGTTACCAGTTCCCCTGATCGTTCCCGTTCCCGTTGCCATTCGTGAGAAGAGTCGGGTCTCCTCCTGTCCTCTTCCTCCTCCACCTCCTCCTCTTCCTCCATCTCCTTCACTGACTTTGCCTTGACTTTCTTTTTTGTTCGTTATTAACTAATAATCATTTTTGTTTAGCAACAACTAATTGGCAAGTGTTTACACGTTTTCCTTGTTTTCCGGGGCAATTTTGAGACATATTTTTATATTTTACATTTTGACTTGTTTCTTTTTAAGATTTTTTGATGAAAAATTAAGGAGAAGTTAGTTGAAAAGATCAAGACAAGAATGGGGTAAGATATAGGATATCATTTGGTTTAATGTAAGACTAAGGACCTTCTCTATTTTATAATATTGTATTGAAAAATCCCTAAAGAACTTTGTCTTCTTAGACTCTGAGTAGCTCCTTCACCGCATTTTCCAAATATTCCATTAAATAACCATTAAAAACCCACAAGTTATACTTTTGTAAATTTCTCTTTATTATTTATAACTATAATTAAACATATTTTAAGCTGTACACTTAAGGTAGACTATATACAAGTGAGCAGGATAATGATCCGGAGAGTGTTCCGGTTAGTTTTCCAGCTGTGTTACTCCAAGGTATTCCTTCTCCCCAAGATTTACCCCTCACTTCTTGACCACTGCATTCCCGCTGGCAGTCGCTGCTTCTGCTGGTGCTTCCTTTTGGAATATTCTGAGGCTATGGTAGGAGCAGGCAACCCGGCAGCCCCGAGTGCAGAACTCCCGATCCGCACACATCGAGGTGGCCAGACTCTGCTGGACCACGACCAGGACGCGGCAATAGTCGTGGCACATGTAGCACTCCGGCCGAGAGCGGCAGAGAAAGGGAGGCGTAATCACTGGCAGGGACTGGCGATAGCACAGCTCCCGGCACTGGGCGATCCTCTGGGCACGTCCTTGCCCTGGCTCCGGACTTTCTGGGAGGGGTAGAGATGCGCCCAGCGCTTGGCCAGCCAGAATGGCCACCATGATGATGAAGGTGATCCTGAGTGATGCTGCCATGTTGCCACTCGTATTTGTTAGTTGGATTCGAATAATTCTTGAGATTCTCCTAGAACTCGATGAGGTGTCGTTCGCTTCAGGTTGCCTTGGCTTCTGATTGTCTCTGGTCTAGCGACATGGCCTTTATATCTCCCAGAACCCTTTTCATTCACAAAAACAGAGAAAGACGAACGGAAAAACCCAAGGATGGACTTACTACCTGGGCCGATCCTTTGGGATCGCCAGGATCAGGTAATTGACAACACGTGTGCGCAACACTTATCGCTCCGAGCTGTTTTCATGAATGACCGGTTTGGGTGGAAAGCCCCTGGAATTTCCCGCCATTGATGCCCGGCTTTAGGTCACAGTTTTTTCCTTTGGATTTTTACCTGCTCATAAGGGTTAAGGTAAGTATGCTCGTCCTGGCCGCGCTCTGGCGCCAGCTTCTTCTGTCGGTGACAGTTTTTATTATTGCGTAATACCATCCGGCGATCCTCGGGATTGGGCTTTAGGTAAAGCCAGCCCAGACGCAAAGACGAAGCGAGAGTGGACAAACACAGGTTAATTGGGAAAATCATAGGTAAAACCGCACTTAAGGGAGTCCTATTGATAAATGGCAGGATAGCAGAAAAATGTCGCCGCGTTTTTAGTTAAGGAAAAAAATAAAACAAAAAGAATACGGAATATTAACAAAATTACTTTACTTTATTTATAAGAAATTCGGTTAAATAAATATGTTACTATTTTCAAGAAGTTTAAGTTGTTTTTAATAGATTTACATTTGTAGATATAGTTTTACGATTTAATAAATATTAATTCAACAGAAATATACCCTTAAAATATGCCTACGATTGTTTAAAATCTATATTAATTGTTAGGTCAACAATAAAATGTGTAAATAAGCATTCAGATAAAAAAAAAAATTTTTAATGAAAATTACTTTGTTAATTAAATTGAGAAACCATGCTTAATTTTCTTAATCATTTAAATGGCTCAAATTAAATAGCTTGTACACATTTTTAAACCATTCTTTCGGTAAATTATTTTTTGGTGCCACCTGTGAGTGGGTGTAAAACGGAAATGTAAAATACATTTAAAACGAAAAAGTTACACGAAAATGTAAAATGTAATATTACATGGTTTCCGCGAATCAATGCCAGAGGTCGCCCATGAATTTCATGCATTTTTGGATGAATTATGAACATTTGAAAAAGAGGTATTTTCCCCAAAATAAATCGCACCATTTTTGCAAAAATATGTAAGGGGTACCATCATTAAAATTCTCAAAAATTGAGAAAAAATGAAACTGAAAAGAACCCTAAACGTATTTATAACCTTGCAGGGTATTTTATTTCCAGTCCGAAGCTCATTACGCATTGAAGGAGTCATTTCCGACCCCATAAACCATATATATTCTTGATCAGCATTAACTGGCGCATCTTTCTGGCCATGTCCGGCAAAAAAATTTTTTGATCAATTTTTTAAAAATTTTATAAGGGGTTACATCATTAAAATTTTCAAAATTTGATAAAATTTTCAATTTCTAACTAAGTATGCAGATTTGTCAACCTTATAAAAACTAACATAACACCGCTTTCCGAATGCAAATTAAGGCATTTTTGACAGAGTTATGCCTATTTTAGTTTTTAATTTGCTGTTTTTCTCATTTCAATTACAGACTTGCCATCGCCATCGCTCCTAGTCATCAGTACCACCCACCCCGGCCAAGAACCAAGGGAAAGGACCAACGACACAGCGATCCGCGAAGCACAAGTTCATCCTAGTCATCATTGTAATTG
>VNJY01000427.1:0-115092 GCA_008042715.1 Drosophila bocki
GTATTTTATCATAAACTAGCATTTTTATAAAATATTCTTTAAAATTTCAACTTAAACTGCTCTTGACATTAAATTTGTTTCCATTTACTTGTAAATATTTAATTTACTTAATGGTACAAATTTTTCCTAGTGTGTCACTTCCACACTGAGACTGTCAACTCAGGGAGAAAAGAAAATTTCCTGCTGTCTTAAGCCCTCCCGGTGATATCTATTGATGTTTTCTCAAAAGTTGATTGTAAAATAATTGAACAACAGGCCAGGAGCACAGCAGCATAGCAGTATATGAGCCTTGAGCACTGAGTGGGCGATGAGTTAACTGAGGAGAGCTTGGGCGAGTGTTTGTTCTGGGAAGTACTTTGGGAAAATTAACCTAAAATGGTAGCGAGATATATTCTACTTGATTTTATCTATATATATCGGGTCCTGGGCTAACATATAGCTATTAGGTGTCAGTATATTTATGCTTTCTATTCTAATAGTTAGTTGTTTCTCGCTACTAGTTACTAGTTACTTTATTCTTACGATATAATAATTACGCAAAAATTATATCAATAATTAGCTCAAATATAATTAGTCTTCTCATTTTTTTTGCCCAAGCAACACTTCCAGAAAAAGACAAAAGATATACTTTCCGCCCACCCTCGTCCTTCTACCCCAACGAGTTAGGAGGTCCCTCAAGGCCATTGTTTGACAAGGCCAATCGTCCTCGTCCTCCGTCGCTTTTCTGGCCAACAGTGAGGGATGGCCGTAAACTAATGAGTGAACGTGTTCAAGCAAATTGGCCCTAACGGCATTTATCCCGGACCCATAAACCCAGGGCCTAATCAAACCCATCCCGTGGAAATCCCAATCATATTACCCTGTACAGCCTGGATTTCTATCTGTAGGCGCACCTATTGTTCCGCCTCCAACAACGATGCTGATTATATCGAGTAGGAGTCCCTGGCGGAGACTGGGCGGGAGTCCTTCGTCGGCTCAAATTCGCATTTGTTCCACTTATTCCACTTGAACGCTTCGTTAAGAGCAAATTTTTCCACAGTTTTTACTTTGTTGTTGCCGCGGGCAAGCAGTGCATGCCCGGGATGCCGAACTGCTTTCGGAAACAATTGTCACAGCAAGAAAAGGGCAGCGGCAAGAAAGGACACCAACATGGACAGGGAAAGGGACAGGAGTAGGGACAGGAACAGGAACAAGGAAAGCGACAGGGAGAGGGACAGGAACAGGGACAAGGACACGGACACCAACACGGACGTGGATGCGTTCCACGTGAAGCCTATCAAGTGAAAGTACCGTGAATGGTACACAGTGGAAAAAGGCATAGACTTTGATTAGGGATCTGTACACAAAAAGGATGTTGTATTTATTTAATGATAATAATAATAGCTAACATTAATAATGTAAGGTAATATAAGCTTCACCTTCTTTGCCTTAATAATAAGCAACTTATAAGTTCCAGATACACTTAAAATAGCTACAGTGGCATTATCCTATTTATAAACTCCTAAAGTGCTAGCTATTTCCTCCAAGTGTACCCTGGTGTAAGGTCTAAGAAAAGGTGCTGTACCGGATCCTTGGGAATGACAACGAGGAGCCAGGACCACGCAGCAGCGACCTTCGCAGAGTGGGTAGGCGCACGTGCTTCGCTTAGCGCTCGCAAAGAAACCATCTCCTGGCTCCCATCCCACTTTCCACACTCCACTTTCCACCTCCCAAATCCCAACTCCTGCGAAGCACTCTCGACTGGCCAAGATTAGCCGCGCATTAGGGATGACAATCGAAGGACAGGGGGCGCTGCAGGAGACTCTAAAGCGAAGCTAACTGCAGAGGACGTTGACAAAGTTTTGCACAAAAACGATGTCTGAGCTGACAGCCAAGTTGCCGCCAGCGATGGCCGGAAATCACCTGCAAGGAGTGGCCTCCTGCCACCTGCTCCACGATCCTACGCTTGGAATGCAACAAATGCCCCCAACGCTGTCCTCAACTTTTATGACAGTTTTCATTTGCTGCCGCTGCCGCACAGTAGAGCCTTTCCACATTTTGCATGGCAAAAATCATAACTTTTAAACCAAATTAGATAATCGAAATATTTTAACGGCATTTGATAGGTAATTGTTGTTCAATATATATATATGTACTGCACAATGTGCCAATAAAATAGTTTAATTACAGATTGAACCCTTTTGCAAACATGACTTTCAATTTTTGCCACGCAAATTGTTCGATAGGCACTACTGTGCGCTGTTCGAGCCCTTCTCTTTTCCAGAATTTTCCACCTTTCCTTTCCTTTCCTTTCTTTTCCCATACTCTCCATTCAATTTTTCTTCCCGTTTTGGTGGTATCCTTGCGGCTTGTTTGGGTTTTTAGAGTCCAGCGCAAAGCGGCCGCAATTTGTGCTTGTATATTTTTTTTTCGCCGTGTAAATGCTTTACAAAAACAATGTCTTTGACTGGGCCAAGTTAAGGAGTCACGTGTGTGTGTTTGTGTGTGTGTGCTGGAACGAGTGTCGCTGACAAGCTCGTCGTGTAATTTATGATTTATGCCATTTGGACTGACAGTCGCTGGCAGTCCTGGCCTGGCATTATAATTGCAAGCCAGCCTCCTTTGACCTTCCTTTGCCTGTTTGCTTGTCGTGAGCAGTTGCCGCTGACATTCCACTTCGTTTCGCCTGACTTTCGCCTCTCTTAGCCTTTTTTTGGGGTATTATAATTCTGACCAGGACCCTGTAACGCGTAAAACGAGGCGCAATTGATGTCTGAAAGTTGGTATTCGGTCAGCTTTGGGAAATGAATTGCAATTTAAATATGTTAAAGGAAAGAATGTTTTTAGGAAAGGATTTTTTTTATATGGCATAATGTGTTTCTTGGCAAGGTGATTCGTCTTTGTCCTTGAGCTACACAAAGATAAGGGAAGATAAGATGACCCATTCTGGGTCCCGAAGGCCTGGCCCACAGGCTTTCCTTTGTCTCTCCGCTGATTTTCCCGGGCTTACTAATGAAGCAGAAGTTCCAGACCTACGTCGGTGTCGGTGCCGAACTTCTCAAGTGTAAGTAAATTAGAAAAGGGTTTTCCAGCCGAAACTAGTAACATGCCAGCAGCATCGGGAGAGCGCCTTTGATTGAAGGCGTAAAAACTTGCAGCGGCAGCGGTGGAGGAGTAGGAGGAAGAGTTTTCCGGCGGGCGACATTGTTTGTTTTGGGGCTTATGCTTCGGTTTCCGGCCGCCATTGTTGCCACTGTTTACTGTTTACTGTTCACTGTTTCTTTCCTTTTCGGTTCCCTGTTTAATAAAGCAATAAATAAGACGCTCGACTGCATTCGGGGCAGTGGAAGAAACGGAAAAGCGACGAGGCGAACCAAGCACGTAAGGAAATTGCCAGGCCTGAGCCTGATTGGCAAGATGCTCGGCACTCGGCACTCGATTGGCCCGGAGATGTGTCGAGCGATGTGTTTAAGGATGATTGATTGCGGGCCTTAACTCAATGGGCGGCATGACATCGATAAATGCCCGGCATTGGCTCTGCCGGGGCAAGCATTTTGAAGGGGAGAAAGTCAGGCCCAAGACCTTGGGCAAGGGGGAGAATTATTTAGAGCAAGTGCCGAATTAACACACTCTTAAATAGGTGCTGTGCTATATTTATTTCCGTTCAAACGACTTTTGGCTGGATTTGAATAAACTCAAACCTTCAGGGGGATGTTTAAACCGTTCAAACAGGGTTTCAATTAGGAAACTATGTAGATTCATCGATAGTCTATTCGAATTTCTATTTCGACAGAGCATATACCCGCATCCTTGACCCTCATCCCAGCTGCTCCTCCAACTCCTTGCGGGCTATTTTGATTTGGGAGCCAAGTATGCTAATAAAAAGTAAGCAAGATGGAGGCAACAGGCACCGAGATGGTGTGCTGAAAGCCAACAAATATGCAAAGTGAAGTCGGAAAGGCAGCACCAGATCGAAATAGCCCTCGAAGGAGCCACGTAGGTACAGGTACCTGGCTACGCATTTTCCGATGCGAATATATGTACATACAAGATGTGCCGGCGTGTGCGAGCGTATATATAGTATTTGTATTTGCTTTAAATCACTCATACGCAACGTTTTCCATTTTGAATAATTTATCATTGTGCTGCAAAAACGCTTTTCCATTGCCTGGCAGATGGAAATGGAAGCGAACACAGATATATGGAGTTGAGCGATTGCAAGTCGCATGAATTTTTCATGCAGACACGCAGAATATTACTCATACGACTCATCGGTCATATTTTATATTGTCTTTGCGGTATGGCCCACAGCCCACGTCTCATAAAAACGCATAAATGGAAGGAAAGGCAGAAAGGACCCTTCAAATTTCACGGAAATTAGCATAAGGAGCCCATCAATGGAGCGCGCCGAGGAGTTATGGTTAACCAGGACTGTTTGATTTTCCACTGTTCTGCTAATGACACTCGCAGGACACGTTCCAGGAGACGACGGCGACGGCAACAGCTTTTCATAAACCGCAAGTGTCCGATCCTAACGAGCTAAACGGTGGGCGGCGGTTATTAGGTGGGCGGGTGGTTGTCCTTGCCGTCAGGTGGCTGTTATCGTTGTCTCCCGCCATTGGTGCCTTCCCCCTTTCGCTGCCACGTCGCCGCCTTTTCCGGCTTCGATTGCCGGAGGCGTCGAAAATTCGTAAGCGAAATTGAATAAAATTGCCCGGGCAACAACAATAGCGGCATGAAATAATAATAAGCAGGGACGACCCTGGTCCTTTGATAAATCTTGCCCTCTATTCCCCCCTCCGCTTGGCCACGGGTCCCAGATCCTGGATCCCGCATCCCGCATTCCGGATCCCGGATCCCGTCACGTAACGCAATTTCTTTTATTTTATTTTTATTTTAAGTGGCAGGGAGGTCTTATTTAAATGCCTCGCTGGCCGCGCCCTCGACCTTTGACACGGCACATTAGCGGAATTTGGGTTTCTCCGGGGCCGTCGGAATAATAAGGGTATATGTATGTAACGCTATATAGACATACGGCAAGGCAATCACCGGGCACGTAAATCAAAGCCCCTGACGAAGATAAACGATGGTCGGAGCCGGTGAGCACGCGTACCTGCTTATGTGTCACCTGGCAACACTCCGCCTCATCCCCCCACCTAATTGACAGAGCCGTGAAATGTTGATTTTCGATTTTTATAATTATTGTTCAGCGGCATAACACTGGGGGGAATAATTCTCCATTACAGGGAGAATATTCTAGAAGAAGGGTTTGATTTTATTTTTCCCTAAAAAACCTTCAAAATGTATCTTTTCGAATCAATAACTTCCATATACTATATTTGATTTTTTATTTACCCAAACTTTAAAGCACTTTTTACCCCCTTTTCTGCCCGTGTAAACCGTGAGTTGGCTGAGGAACTCTCGATGGGATGATAGGGTAAGCACACTTGAGATCATTAGCTGGTTTTTCTTTGTGCCTCCCTGAAAAAATTGGCATCTCTCCCCGCGTTGCCCTGCCTTCTAAGTCCTTGCTGGAAAATTGACAGCTGACACACAGAGAAAGCGGCAGACAATTGTTGCTGTTTGCCAGCGTTTTTCCGGCTGCCATGACAGTCGTCGTTCGGTCGGTCGGCTTTTTGACTTTCATTTTTTTTCTCTTTTTTTTCGCTTGTCTTCGAATGGATTTGATATCAGCGCGTCCTGTGAAGCGTATAGCGAAAAATATTAAACATTTCTTTGATTGATTTGCTTTCAGCCAGCATGGTGCCACGCCCACATCCGTCTTGGCACCTCAACCCCCGTGAACGAGGATGATACATGCCTTTCAGAATGAGAAAAAAATAACGAAGTACAGGCCTGAACTTATGACACATAAAAGCAAAATAGGACAATTCCTTGAGTGAGTTTTTCTGATGGAAGAGATACAACATTCCCCTAATCTTTCCTTGATATTTACTTTAATTTCTCAGAGCTCGAGGGCTTGGAAATCGGTCTGTTCAAGGCGTTTTCCTTCGGCTCGAAACTTTCAAGGAGAAAGTGATTTTTTAATGCGTCGCTGAATATTAAAACTAATTTAATGAGTGCACTACGACGACGTTGCGAATAAGACCAAGAAAAAAATATATAAATATAAAGAAAAAAAGATGAGGAGTGAGGGAAGAGCACAAACAGATTTTGGGGGGTAATTCGGTTGACATTCTTTAACTTTTTTCGGAATCGAAAGCCGAAACTTTTTGCTTCTTATTCCTCCTCTTGCCGAGTTGCTTTTAGTCCTGTAAAAGGGACGTCTGCCTTTACTTCCCCGACCTTCCCCTTTGCCTTTGCATTTGCCGTTAAGCAAGCAAACAAACAGACAGTCAAAAGCGGAAAGTGTGTGGGCGTGGCACTTGCCCACACACACACACATAGAGACACAATTTTAAAATGTTTTTCTGTGCGTGAAGAACAGCTTTGACTTTCGCCGAAAAGCGAAAAGAGAAGGAAAATGGCGAAAAGGCTTTTGCAAACGGCCACAGGGGGTAGGGGGGGATGCACCGCCAAAAAGTTCAATAATTTTGAGGTATTTTGAGGTATAGTATATAAATTGTTCTATTCTATATTTAAAGTTGGTTTCTAATGGAAAGAACAAAAGCTGGCTAGCTAAAATGTTAAAAAGATATGTTAAAAAGATATTGAAATATATTTAAAATAAGATTCCTAGAATCTTTTCAGTGTATTTAACAATTGTGCCAAAAATTCTGAAATATCTTCTGCAGATACAGGTTCCCACACAAACACACACCTGATGGTCAGGAAAACCCTCCAAAGGGTGGCAGGTGATCGACCCACTGCGGTTGCCTTTCCCAAAACAATAGGCCAAGGATTGGATGAGTAAACCAAAAAAAAAGGGATGAAAGGAAAAGGACGAGGACTTGGACGAGGGACCGGCAGATGATAAAGTCGAGCCCGGACCCGCTCAATTGCATTTCCAATTGCGGCGCGGCCAAAGGATCGATTCGGGACGAGGTCCTGGGGGCTGCCAGTGACAATTTACTTGTAAAATCAACCGCAACAATTTCAATTGCAACCGACCAGAGGTCACTTCTTATTTGCCCCATCTCGACTCTCAATAATAAACTAAACTGCAAGAAATGAAAGGGATAAGTCTACATCCTACTTGTTCGTATAATTTACCAAATAAAATTAAGTGTTTAAGTATTCTTAAGCTCTCTATTTCAGGGATTCCTTTTTAGTTAAAAGTTAAAGATAGATATTTTTCTTTAAGGTTCTTTGCTCTCACTGTACTCTGCATACTGTGGCCTCCACAGTAATCCTGCTGGCTCGTTGTCCCTGCTCGTTGTGGCTGCGGTCGTTACTCAGGGCATTGACAATTCAATTGGCACAATACCCTGTCTCCCCCACTCACACACACACACACACACACACAATTACACTCTAATGAACGACACATATGCAAGGGGCGCCCACACTCTCTTCCTGGATCCATTTTCAATTGGCGGCAACCTGCATCCATTCGCATCCTGCGGTGTCGCAGAAGCCTTGACTTGCGGTCGTCCCTTGCAAATGACTTCCTTTAGTGCCCCAAAAAGGCAAAGGCCAACAGCAAGTCGCCACTAAACTAAAGTTGAGTAATAGAGGGGCTTTTATTGATAAACATAAATTGAGTTTACCAGTGAAAAAAGAGGAATTTTAATGGAAGCGGAAGCTTGGAAATACAGTAAGTGGTTTAAAAATAACTCATTTTCAAAAGATTCCAATATAAAACCACTCCTTTAGATTAGTTAAGCACTTAAAGGCTGTGAAATAGTCTCTTTTTCAATTGATATTCCACTCTCATATCATATTTAACAGCTCGTAAGTAGCTCCATCAATTATTCCCATTAAAATGCAATACAAACCCGGAAGTGGTAGCCTTAAAAAATCGCTTGAAAATTGCTAAATCGCATGGAAAATGAAGCGACATGTGCAGGCTGCACCCCAGTTCTCCCCCTGCAGCTCCTTGGGTCTGCGGCTGCTGTGTGCTGATATAATTCATGAACTAACATCTTGTGAGTAATAAGGCGTCTGGGAGGAAATGAACTGGCCCAGGAGCAGGAGCAGGGGAAGAGGAACGGAAGTAATAAATGGCAAGCCGGTTGGCCTGTGATTAATTACACAGCATTTAGCCAGCTCATCAGCTTCGATGACCAAGACACTTCGCACTCAGTACACCGAAAATAGACCGCAGGGCCAATGCATATATCAAGTTGGGAATTCGACCCGCCACACAAATATATCAATATAGGGAGGCCAGAAGCCCATAAGTCTAGGCACAAATCTGGAAATGTGCACGTCAGGCAAGTAATTTGCAAATTAATTGGAGTTAATACAACACGAAGAGGTTTCATATTTCCCTGACTAATCACACATACCTGGCAAACGGAATTAGTTATTAGAAAAACTCGTAAAAAACAAGGTATGATGAAGACGTACAAAGCAAGTAGAACCCGAGGAAGCCACTCTAATCCTTGGAGAAGGGGAAACAAAAGTTTCCCTTGCTGCAGGAAGCCCGGCAAAACGTAATCCGATAGTTTTGCGAGAGCACAAACAGAGCCGGAAATGGCTGACCAAAATAATTGCCAACGAAGCGGCACTGTACTTAATTGGCCTGTTTGCGACGATCCTTGAGACGCGCCTCTATAAACAGCTCGAGAATTTCCAGAACATCAGCCAGCCTCGAGCCATTCAGTTATGCACGTTGTCAAGCCCAAAATTAAAACGGACCAGGAGCAGGAGCTGGAGCAGGAGCAGGACAACTCGCCATGGCATGGACTCTTGCCACTCACCTAATAAGCCAGCAAAGCGTACAAAATTTTCGAAAGTTTTATGGCCGCGCGAGAGAGCGACACTCAAACTCAAGGAAACTTGGCAGCAGCGGAATGGGGGCGGCGTCGTCACTCATACGCAGTGTAAGCCGTAAGGTTTTCCCTCCAACGCTTTGTTTTCGCATTGTTTGCCGATTTCGTTGCGAGCTGAAAGTTTAGAGTTCATAGTTTAATTTGCTAATTGTTTAACAGCTGCAACAGCAACGGCAGTGGGGCAGCTGCAACTGCAACTGCAACTGCATCGTAGCTGCATTTTCATAATGAAAAGCGCGGAGGGGTGGGGTCGAGAGTGGGCGGGGAGGGGCCCCAACTTTTAGCTGAGCCCGCGGGGGCGGTGCTAAAATCCAAGCCGAAAACGACAGGCGACAGCTGGCTGCTGGCTGCTACTTACTGCGGCAGCTGCAGCAACAGCAACAGCGGCAATCGCCGTCCTGTCGAGCGTAACGCCTTTTGACAAGTTTTCGCTGCGAAACTTTTACTTTTCCATTCCCGCTTCCCTTTCGGTCAAGTACTTTTGAAATTATAAGTAGCACAGGCGCCGCGAATTTTTCCCCGGGAAACTCACCGTGCGATTGCCCAAATTCTTGACGCGGCAGGTCAGGCGCACCGTCTTCCCGACGAGGCCGGTGATGTTGGTACCGATGGTCGTGTCGAAGGTGGGTCCTCCGGTTCCGGGCGTCGGCAAGTCCTGCAGGAAGTCCGTGAAGAAGCGCTTCGAGGCGCCCTCGCTGCTTCCTGTGAACAAGGGAAATTTTCAAAAAGGGTTAAATAAGTACAGGAGTGATGTTAGTGCAGATTAAATGGTTGAAATAATGGCCAAGGACGTGTGACGTGCAGAATATCGTTTAGTCATAAATAAGGTTGCTCTAAGGACTGTAACCAAATCTTTTGAATAAAATTTAAAATAAATTTAGGTATACGTTGTGGTAATTAATAGTTATTAAATTCAAGTTTCTGCTTTCTTAAATGTGTTCAAACGAGAGTTTCCCAGTTTCTTAGCTGAAACAAAAACTATCTTGATTAGGCGTTACTCATCTTACTCTTTTGTATTGTCTTGGGTCAAATTCCCCTTTACAAATTACCAAAAAAAAACACTCTTTCTCAGAACCTGTTGGCTTAGAAGAGACCCTGACAGGCCTGACAGGCTAATGTCCAAAACTACAAAGACTCCTCCTTCGGCCCTCCGATGTTATCCTATATGACAGGTGGGCGAGGCCATTAAGTAGGCGGTGAAAGCGACATTTCTTCGGACTGCACTTTGTTTGTTTGCCCTTCTTGACTTGCTCTGTGGCTGTCGTATCTCAAGAAATAATTTTTAAACTGGTAGAATCGAGCCCTTTTGAGCTCTCCCCGGACTCGTGGCCTTATGGGATGGAGGAAGTCATTGAAAAATGCGCTTAACAAGTGTTGTAAGTGCCCCGCACACACACACACACACAGACACACATGTGGGTGCTGGGGTGTGTGTATTGCCTAGCCCGGGCCATTTGTTGACAGCGTCATGTGGCGTTAATTGCCACTTTACAACGAGTGGCAATTTGGAGCCGATCGAAAGCCGGCTTCCTCTACACACTCACACCGAGGCAGAGCGGAAAATAACACACATACTATATTTATATGACGGTGTGATGGGAGAAACATGCACAAAGAAAAAGTACAAGCAACTCTTTGTTAATTTTATAATTAATATAAAAAGATAGATACAATCTTGAAGACATTCCTGTTGATATTTTATAGATATAACCATTATCCCCCTCAGCTAGTAGAATTCTAGCTTTTAGAGTTTCTTAAAATAATCTCCACAGTCTTAAGCCCTGTTTTCTCTCTCTGCATCCTTTGTAAATACCCACACAGCCTGGGCTGGCTTACAGCTGTTGCGTCTACGCCCGCCTCCCAGCCGATGAAAGTGCAACAAAGAAGGCGAAAAAGTAAGGCACAGTCGAGAGCAAACAACAGCGAAAGGCGAAAATTAATGAAAATTGCCCCGAAAGGCAATTAATTAAATGATAAACGCCCATATTATATGCCCAGGAGCGTGTTTGCTGTTCTGTAAGCAGTTTATATAACATGTTGTACTCGGCGGAGCGAATATTTCGTAGATGCGATGGTGCGATGATGCCGATAACTGCCAGCCTCCTTTTCGGAACAACAAATTAAAGAGCGAATGCGGAGTGTGCCTCTGGCCAGATAAGTTTCTGCCTCTGGAGGAAAGGGCACACCCACACAGAGGCCACTTTCTACGGGAGCAGTGAACTGGCTACAGTAATACCCTCCCACATGCCACCTGCAACATGCAATGAGTGTGCACTGACTGTCTGCAGATTAGCCTCGGAATACCGGGGCATATTTCAAACATCTCGCTAAAAAACCAGAGAGGGGGCAACGGGACTCGTACAGAGTAAGAATTTCTAGCTAATTGCAAACACTTCAAAGGGAAACCCCTCCAATAGAAGCCACTAAGCAAACACATCCAGTTAGTATCCAGGCCACACTCAATTTGAAAGTATAAACTCCATCCACATGCTTTTTGGGAATGCCAAACAGGTCACATTTAATTACTTTTCCCGGTGTAGCCATAACTTTTGCCGTTGTCGCGCGCAAACGTGACAAAGCAAACACACAGGTGAAACGAGGCAGGCGGAAACGGAAACGAAACGAAACGTAACGGAACGAAGCGGAGAGAATAAAAATGGCCGCTCCGAAATGGCAGCGACATTTGCAAAGTGTTAAGTGCCATTTTTGGCATCCCCTGATCTCTTAGCCAGCGGCACCTTCCTAGGTGTCGTGGTTGCAGGGGCGCTTTTGCGTTTTTGCACGACGATTACACCGACGATTATGCTGATGAGCAAGTGGATGAGGTTTTGGGTGGGTGGTTTGTGTTGGGTGTTGTGTGTAGGGGTGTGGGGTGTGGGGTGTGGGGTGTGGGGTGTGGGTGTGGGATGTTCGGTGCCCCAAGGCCTTCGGTGGCTGCAAGCCAATTAAAGGTGAACCGACAGTCCTGTGCTGTGTCACACTGCTCTCCCTCTCTCTCTCACTCTCCTCCTCTTGATCCTGGCTGCCCTTGGCTGTCGTCGGCTGATTTATGGCCACCATTCACATGCACGTCTCAAACCCATACTCCTCGCACTCTCATATCTGTGCATAGCAGTGATGGTGTCCTCTGGGTAGCCGTACCTAAGGACAGGCCCAGGAAGTACCTAGCAGGAAGTTGTCACCTGATTAGCTAAAGGCAGAGGTACCTAAAACCCAGTTTGATCTTAAGAAAGTAACTTTAACTAGCACACAAGCTGCATGACCCAAAAAAAAGTGTGTTAGTACTTTATACTTTTTGTTCCTGAAACCAAACTATGTATTGTTTTGCAAGGTACCCTCAACTATGCTCAGTGGCATCGCTGCCTTGCTGCCTCCCTGCCTGGCACGTCCTCGTTTTGGTTTTACAACTCTGCCAGAACGAATTATGTTATGCAAACACAAACACTCACTACTCACTGGTCTTCCCACCCACACATGGCCCTGTTATCCTGGCTGCCGCTGCTGCTGCTGCTATTTGCTCAGCGTTTTATGCACTCGCTGCGGCATCTCAGGCTCTGGCCCCGCGTAATTGAAGTTCATAATTCTTTTATTAAACACATATACAAATATATATATCTTTTTTTTGGGGCCCTCATCACATGTCCTTTGTCTTCTGGCCTTTTATGCTTTTTTTACGCAGCAAGGACTGGTCCCTGCTGTGCGTGATAATGTTTTGAGCATGCCATTCGAGGAGCTGCCGAGGCATCGTTAAGTTGTCAATTGCCAGGATAACGAAAGCGATGACAGGACTCAGGGAGCGGAGGCCTCTGGCGACAGTTGCTTAGGCATTGGAATTTTCACTTCTTAAAGCCAGCAGAGAACGTTTTCGTTTACCCATAAAGTACATATTTTAATTCATATCGGGGGAATATTAAATCATAGGGGAAATCGGCAAAGATCAGCAATTATTCGGACGCCAAACTTCACTCGGAAATCGTAAATAAAACCCTCTACCGGGGGCTCAAAAAAGTGCTGTGTAATATGAAAAAGTGGAAAACTCGACGATTACTTATATCAGATTTATGCGCCGAATTAATATTTTAAACTTTATTCGCGGGCCTGCCAGGTTGCAGCCAAAAAAAAAAAAAAAAGAATATTCCGAATAATAAAATAAATGGGATAATACACTTTTGAAATTTTGCATTGTCCGCTGCCGAAGGCTATAAAAATATGCAATTGAGGCATCAGCCATGGCCTTAATGCTGAAAAACACATTGTAGGCCCCACACAACCCCTTCGTCCTGCCTGTGCCTTCTCGCACATTTTGTTGTTGTTGCCGCCAAGCCTTTCCAGGGATTTTATTTATCCGTACCTGTTGCTCTGCCCGCTCACTCCCTGTCATCCCCCCCCCCCCCCCCCCCCCCAAAAAAAAAGGGGATATATACGGCCCGAAAAGGCTGACCCGGCTCTGGGGTCCAGTGAATGGCGATCTGTCCGCCAGGCCTGGCCTGGCTGTTGCTTTTAACATTTATCATACGCAGTGTGGGCCCGGCTAAGTGCACACTTAAGCGCCGCACCGAGAGTGGGCGTGCATTCAGGTCCGAGTAAGAGCAAGAGCAGTAGTTGGAGCCAATTTGAACGGTTTTGGAGCAAAAATAAAATTATTTATTTGCATATAGAGGTAGGGGGGAGGGAGGTACATACGTGCGACTGCAGTGGCCGGCGGGATTATTGGAAATTTCGCTAGGCATTTGGCCGAAAGTCAGCGGCTAAGCCAAGTCAACGCATCAAGTGCATCGTTCGTGACTGTGGCAGCGCCGGCGGGCATTTCCGGCCACTTCGAGTGGCACATGGCACATGGCACATGACGTGTACAGAATGTGTAGTGCCACGAAAGCAAAGCAGAGCGAGAGAGAGAGGAGCGGGAAGGGGAGGGGGCCACTCGAGGCGGGCGCAATCAATCCGTCATGCGTCATAAGTCCCAGTTCCGTCACCCTCTGCGCCAAGAAGTATGCAAATAAAATTGTCAACGGGACTAAACGACGGCTCCTTGGGCTCTCCTTCCAGGACCCCCAAATTCGGGGGCTCTTCCTTATCGCCGGCAGACTCTTGACGTTGATATCGCGCTGCCTTGAAAGTCTCCCATCGAGATAGATCCAAGCTATTTCCTTTCTTTCATCTCCAGGATGTGTGTCCTCTCCCGCACACACAGAAGAAAATCGTGGTGAGTTTGAGGTTTAAAATACTGTTGAAGGATATTGAAATACCAAAGATACAACGAGTTGATTATCTTAAGTGACCTTAAGACAAAAAACTATTAATTCTTCTGTAAATAACTATTTTCCTGAGTGTATCCTAAGCCCACATGAGTCAGGCCTCGCCACAAGCTGGAAATGGAAAAAACCAAGGGGACTGGGGCAGCTAATAGGCATTTATGTAAAAGTTAATCGCATGATATGCTGATAAAATGCACAAAAAGGAGATATACATATATATCCAGGGCTTGTAGGTAAACTTTTCAATGCTGAGCTTCTGAAAAGAGAAGGTGGACCTCAGCCACAGATTAGCATTCGAATGGAAAGCGGAAGGAGTCGCTTTGGCTTGCCAATTGAAAGTTTGCCTTTGATTGAAGGAGTGCTGGGGAAAAAAAAACTAAGTAGAGGAAATCGCTCTGAAGCTGCCCAAAGAGAAGGTTTAAAGTCGCAGAATATACTAGTCTTAAATCTTAAGAAATTAAGGTATGGCTTTTAAATTAATGAAAATTCTATTGGCTGACAGCTCTGAAAGGTGGAGTACTTAAACCACCCTAAGACAAAGAGGTCTCGCCCTGGGTTTTAGAGGAAACTAAATCAGAGGCCAAACCCCTGCCAGAGTCCATTAGGTCAGTCACTATGGGTTATATATCAAAGTTTGACAGCTTAAGAGAAGGGAAATGTTAAAAACACTCTTATCTAGCACAGGTCAACACTGTAAATAAAAAGTTATAACTAAATGGATGAATATTTTATTATTTCAAAAGGTAAAAGTCTATATCCAAAAAGTGTAATTTATTAAGAAAAAGTCATGGGAAAAGCTTTAAGAATGCTGGGTGTTCTGACAGTCTCATATCCTTGGGGCTTACTTTGGGGTTTCCCATGCAAATTTAAGCATTTCCCATATGAGAAACCACCCCGAAATCCATAACCCCTTGCCACCCCCCCCCTTTGAATAGATTTTCAATTTTTTTGCCAGGCACTTCCGCCCGTGCAGCTGCCCTCTGACGCTTTATAATTCACTAACTTGGCAATTTTCTTCAGTTGGCCAGTCAAGTCCAGGCCATAATGCCTTTTCGGTTGGTCAGAAATTGAACTCATTTGCATATAAGCGTGTAATATATTGTTGACCCGGCTTGCGGCTGCCTCGGGGGTCGCAAGGGGCTGCGGGGCTGTCGCCTAATGGCCCTGGCAGCCAATCAAACCATGACATTTCCAAAAAATAAAAAAATAGAGAAAAAAAAGAACAAGAAAAATGGGAAAATAGAAAAATAAAAAGTGAAAAACGAAACGAGCAAGAAACTAGCTAAAAGCGAAGGAAACCTCCACCCGCCGCCGCAGTTTACCATTCACTTTTTTTTCCCGGGACTTTACGAAAATCGAGTGGAAATGCCACCCCTCCGTTGGCTATCTTCCCGCCGTCCTTCACCCACTTTCCTTGGCACACCAACCTCTCACCCCGCATCCCCTGGCTCCCCTCCAGCACCAACATTCAGTGCGTTCTTTTTTACACGGACTGCCATTTGAATGTCAAATGAGTTTTGTGCCAAGTTAAGCAATTTTACATTTTCAATTGGCTCCTTTTCATAATTTCCGTGGCATTTTTTATATTTTTTTTCTCTGAACTTACACAACTGCAAAAATAAATTACAGTTTGAAATCACTTGAGAAGGTGTGTCTGTGGGGGTTGTGTGTGTGTGTTAACCTCTTGGTGTTTGAGTTAATGAGCCATTGCCCTATTAGGCATACACTTGGGCTTATTTCTGGGTGAGTTTTCAGATGGTTTCAAATGATTTTAGACTTGATAAGATAACCATATCCTAGGAAATCTGCTCTGCTCTTTAATTATTTTGTATAAATTAAAAGTTTACCAAGGCTTAGACACCGAAATCAAAGCTCCTTGGATATTGACAGGCGTCAGTGGGTACATTCACAACAGCCCGAGAGCGGTGGCAACATCGAAAACAGTTGCACCAGCAACATCTAACTCAGTGCCAGCAGCAACATGCAACCACAAGTGTTGCATCTGAGGGGGGCAAAGTGGGGGAGATGCTATTGCCGTTGCTATTGCTATTGCTGTCCGGTCGGTCTGTGTTCGCCCTTGGGGGCGTGTCAGCTACAGGACACTGTTGCCAGGAGATGTAGGCATGTGGACGAGCCTTGACCACAGGCCGCTGACCCCCCCGGGAGGGCCACGCCCACAACGCATGCGCAACATACTAATTTTGCAGCCCACAAGTAGCCATCAAACGCAGCTGCAGGACTCACTACTAGGAGGTGGAGGCCAACATACTGGGGGCCCTCGTTGCGCCTGCCTGATTTTCAATTTCAATTTTGGACGATAAATGCATCCTGGCCGGCTGCAACTCCTTGGAGGATGAAAAACGCAATGCCCGGCTCGTTTATCATGGCTGCATATTGCTGACCACAGAATGCAGCGATATTTATGCTGGGACCAACCGCCCGCTGTCCACCCACCGTCGTTATCCTGGCCCAAGGATATCTTCCGAGGCAATGAAGATATGGTTGAGATATCTTGACATTCCCAAGAGAATTTCGACAGGTTTTCCCCTTGCTAAAAATATATTTCTCAGAGAGAATAAAGTGCTAGCTGGTTAATTTTTCTCATATTTAATATTTAAATTTCAAATAATTCAAAGAAAGACACAAGTCCTGTTGGCTCTAAGTGAACATTTTGTTTGGAATATATATTTCATATAGTATTTATGGCTCGGAGTACAAGGAACTCGTTAAATGTTGGCCGAGAGAAAATATTAGTTCAGCTCCCCAAGCTAGGAAATTTAATCCACTCCGAACAGAGCACTTCTTTTCCGTAGGATGCTTGAACATTTAATGGCGACTGCTCAGCGGGCCATTCGTGTTCAGATACTTTAGGGTATTACGGCTTCTTTACGGCCCTCTCTCGCTCCTCGACCCCTCCAAAGTCCGGTGGTAGGTATGACCGGCATGTCATGTCGCCGTTGTCATTTTTGTCAGTGTTATCACAGCAGCTGAAGCTTTGCTTGATACACAGCCCCGCGGGTGTCCTTCATCCTCCTGCACCGATGCTCTTCCTGCCAGTTGCCAGTCCCCATTCGCTGTTAGCCATTCGCCCGTCGTCGTCACCGTCGTTCTGCTTGTCATTAGAATTATGTCATTGTTCAGCCAAGTGCGCCGGTGACGACGACGACGTCAGCCACATCAGCAGTGGCCGCAGCAGCAGCAATAGCAGCCACATCGCAGCAACATCAGCGCTGCAGCAGCAACTTTGGTTGCAGTATTACAGCGAATACACTTGAAGAAACATGCCAAACTAACCTGAATTCAAAAAGCAGAAGGCTTATACTTCCAACTTTACTTGATTATATTATTTATTTAGTTTTCAGGAGTTGCCAAAAGATTATTTTTTTTCCTAATCCCAGAAGATAATCTTGCTTAATTTTTTCTCTGAGTGTTGGCTGGGCCTGCACTCTCGCCGCGAATGTGTATGTGTCGCTTTGCGTTGGCATTTTACGCGCTCACATCTAAACTGACATTCCAATTATTCTTATTGCATCAGGACATCAGAGGAACATTGCCCAGATCCCCGTGCCGTGGGCCACTAGCCCGAAGCCAGCACGGTTATAAATGGCACAGCGTCTTTTCAATTCGACTAAGTCACTCATTCAGCGGGCCAGCAAGTCATTCAGTCGCCGAGTCACTCAGTCAGCCAGTAAACCATTCAGTCAGTCAGTCAGTCATTCAGTCGGTGACATTTCGCGGTTATTTTTCATATTTTCCCCCTCCATATGTACACAGAGTCCCTTAACTATTTAGCTCGAGAGGAAATGCTCTGAGATGGCCCCGCCGATAGGGTTAAATTGGGGTCAGGACTTCCTGATTTATGTCCTGCGCGTCTGGCCCAGAGTCCAGTTGAACTGAAGAACTTTTGACAGCTGCCCACATAGCGCGTAATTTATAAGGACCTAATCCGAAAGCTCTTTGCTGAAGATCCCAAAAGGCATTGGGGTCAGCAGGTAATGGGGTCTAAAAGGGAAATGCTTAAGGAAAATATTGTGCAAGTTGAAGAGTAATAAATGTAATGTTCTGAGAAAGGGATTCTTTAAAGGAAATTTCAATACAACTAATACCTATCCATTAGGTCTCCTTGTCAACCTTTTAAATACCTTTTCCATTTTAGTTACAACAAGAAGTAGCTGGTGAAGCAATTCCAATTAAAGGCCTTAAGGCCATTATTAACCTTTCTTAACCAGGATTCTACTCCCCCTGTTAGCCTGGCAATAACCCAGTTAGTAACCGAGGAAAAGAAACTTTAATTGGTATTCAATCGCCCAACAGTATGGTATTGGTATTTGTGAAAGTTCGTTTCAAAATTATTGATTACTTTACATTTAGGACTTGTCATTAAACTCCAGCATTTGCCTCACAATCAGTTCCTCCTTTGATCTTCCCTTCTTCCACCAAATGAAAGAAGGAATCGCCCCCCTCGAAAACGACAAATCACAAGCTGCGGCATGGAACCGAAGCTCGAAGCTCTGGCTGACTTTAATCAGACCAACAATTTTTTTCCCTTTGTTGACATTTTATTGATTGCCATCAGTTGGCTTGAACATTAATTTCATTAAAGCGCAGGAGCGAGGTGACCTCCAAAAGCCATTAAGTGTCGCCTTGCCTGCCTGCCTGCGAGGCAGTAAGAAATGGGAGACGACGCTGGCCAAATGGAACGAGGGAAAACGAATTTATTAAGCAATCAAAGGTGCCGTGTTCTGTCGGAGCTCATTTAAATTGGAGGAGCAAAAGCCAGCGAGTTAGAGCTACCTGCAGCTCCATCAGTGGTCCTCCGAGTACAATCCAACTACTCATATTTTAACGAGCATTGTGTTGTGGCAGTATCTCGCAGATACTCGCACTCACGTTCACGTTCACTTTCACGTTCACGAAGCGAAGAGACCCCGGGCTGCGACTGAATGCTTTTCTGCTCAATTTGCAATTTTCAATGCGCTGAAATGTTGCCTTTATGATGCCAGGTAGTTGAAGAGTGTGCCAGGGTATGCTGGACTAGCCTGAATCTCTCCATAAATCAAGGTATGTCTTAGCCGAATATTCCGCTTCCTTTTAACAGGATATCCCCTAGAGCAGACTCACCACCTTTTCCCCTTGTGTTTTATTTCTATTTTGGATCCAATATTTTCGCTTCTGCTCGATTTTATGCAACGTCTCCTTCGACGGCCACTCCCACAATAATCAAAGCACGCTTACGGCTTGTTATTTTAAATTTCAGTTTATAAAATAGACGGCGGAGTAGATGATTTAAAACAATTTCAGCCCGGGGAGCTGCTGATGAAGCTGCAGTCCCGTGCCCGAGACCGGGCCAGCGAAATTGTTTTTACGTGCCGCGCATGCAAAAGATGAGATTCCGATTCCGTTTCCCATTCCCATTCCCATTCTCATTTCCAGGAATGGCATCTGCTGTGCGATTCCCAGAGCACCCGGGGAATGGCGAAAAGAATAGGCAAGGGTTCGCGGCTTGACCTCCCAGGGGCCAACACCCCACTGAACTCACCTGCAAGGAGACAGAGCACTCCCAGGAGGGTTAGCCAGTGCGACGACATCCTAGAGTGGGTTTCTGTGGGTGTTTAGGTCGGGCTGAACGGCGGCAAAGTCTATTTGCCAGGAACTTCTTTCGGCTTAGCGCTGAAATGAAAAGAAGTAAATTAATGTTAGCAACATATTTATTTTATAATATTAAAACATGGCATCAGATCTCAGCAGCCAAGTGCAATTAAAAGCAAATCCTGCCGCTGACCCACAAACACAGCCCCCAAAAAGTTTATAACCATTCGACGCAAGTGGCGGAAAATGGGGAAAAACACAGAGCCGGAAAACAAACTGACAAGCGAACGAGCAAGCAAACAAACAAGCCCGGGAAACCGCAGACAATAGTGTTGCCCGGGACTGCATAACCGGAGCGCAACATAAAAATCCACTAAGGCAAATTTGGTTTGTTAACCAGCACAATGGACGCATTAACAGGACGGCCAGGACACACGGGCACACGGGCGCACAGATATCCTCCTGCCGGCTGCCGCGGGCTGCTCGCAACAGGATGTGTCGACAGACGGCGGCAACAATTAAAAATTTTTGCCATTTTGTCGCAGCGCCATAGAGATATGATCCAGAGCAAAGCCTCGCGATGAGGGCCAAGAACTTTATGGAGTTTATTTTCATAATTTTCTCATAATATAATATAAAGGCATCATTTTCTGGACTTAAATATATCCCTTTTTGGCTTTAAAAGTGGCGGATTACTCAATCTTGTTGAGGCTGTCGTGGATTTTCTAAGAGAAAGACCAACACAAACCCCTTTCAAATTAAGTTACATCCCCAATTAGTCTTAAAAATGCAGTTGGATTACATTGATTCTCAGTGGAAACATTCGAGGCAAAAATAGGAGAAACTAAAAAGGAAAATGTCTTACGGAAGCCGAACTTTGAATACCCATTGATCAATTAAACAAATTATTTACTATTAATTTTGTAAAATTGTAATAACATGGAATTTGGCAAACCTTATACACTTTTCTATAGTTTCTATATTAATAAAATAAATCGAAAGTACAAAAAACAGCAATACCCTCGAAGGGTATGAAAAGGCCTCATTGAATGCCCAATGAACGCATTTTGCAACTTCTGGAAAATACAATTTTCCCAGCTCCTAGCGCCTCTCTAAATTTACAAACAACAAATTCGTGCGCTTTTTGGCACTGCCATAGAGGGGGACCAGGGGGAAGCTGCAGTGATTTCGTTAACAGAAAATTATGGACTCCATCTTGCTCGGGGAGCATTGGCACATTTTGCAAAGTTTTTTGCTCATTACACGGCTTGATTTCATTTAGTTGTGCGAGCGCCTGCTGCCGGGGGAAGCCTCGTCCGTAATTTAGATGAGATAATAAGCTAGGCTAGGCTGTGAAGCCACTGGTCCTGCTGCAGCTGGCTCAAAGGATGTCCGCATGTCCCCGCCCTGCTGCCCCACCCTGCCGCCTCGATGGTCATCTTAATTAGGCGCAAAAAAGCAAAACTGCAAAATGCAAATGAAAAGGGATCCCGTCGCCGCCGCCGCTTGCTCTCGGGAGGCGTGAGGTGAGGCGGCTAGCTGGCACAGTCAAGGACCCAAAGAGTCCTGTCAAAGGCCAACATTTTGGGTTAAATCAAATTGCAATAAAACGACGACAAGCTTCGGGTTGCCAGCAGAATGGTCACCCCATGTGCCTGGTGCAGACGCCTGGCTGGAGAGGAGAGTTTTGTTCATCAAAAACTACTGAGAAATCTGCTCCTGAGTCTATGTCCTACAATTTGAAGTCTTTTGTTAACAGATTTAAAAAGAATTCCCTTTATATCTAGTAAATATGTGATCAGGCATATCCTTTTTAGAAAAATTTCTATTACAAGCAACGATTTCTATAATTCCTGACTTAAATATTCATTTCTTGGTCTAAACAACCCTTTCCCGGGCTATGGTAGTACCTTTTCAAGAAGATAAAACCTGGTAACTGTATGTAGCGATTCACCAGAGCGATTTGCTTCCATTTAATCAAAGCTAATTGATACTGCTCGGCGATTGGCGCTAACTTTAACGCTTTCACAGGCAAAGGGAAAAAAGTGAGAGGCAGGAAGCTGACATTGGAGTTGAAGTGAACCACCATGGGCACCAAAGCCAATTTTCTGGACAAATCATTAAAGCATTCAGTTAAAAAATAAATCAAAACGAAGCTCCTGAGAGCCTTAAATAAACTAAAACATATTTAAATATATACTTTTGGTAAGAAATTAATTTATTTACTTAAAGGTCTGAGCTGGAAAATTAACTTAAAATTTTATTTAAATTGTATTTAATTTTAATTTAATTTAATTTCCTAAATGGCTTTTGTTGCCAAGGTGCACCTGCAGAACTGGCCACATCGAAGACCCCCCGTGAGTGAAGCTTTGCAACGTTTTGCGCTCCGCTGCCTTTCACTTTTTCGGAACAAGATTAAAGTGTTGCGGCAAATACAAAATGGCTGCCCTTCCGGTGGGTGTGGGGTGTAGAGTGTGGGTTGTGAATGGTGTGGGGTTTGGTGTGGGCGTCAATTCGAATTTCACTTAAAACAATATCAAGCTGGGGGGGGGGGGGTCAGTGCTTAGACGGAAAAATGTAAAAAAAAAAGTTTGCCACAAAGTTGGAAGTTCGATTTGTGGGTTAGGGTTAACCATTCGTGGAATTGGACCGAAACATATTTTTTGAGGGATTATGGTGGGTGAATGGATATTCTTTGTTCTAATGTCAAGTGAATATTCTGTGAAATACACTAAGAGAAATGCAAAACCCTATTTAAAGTGGTGTTAAGTAATTCTGGTTAAAGGATTTCTGTTCTTTTGATCATATACATTTTCCTGATTTATTTTCCCAATTTCCCAATTACTTTTAAATATTTAACAGTCCAGTTTCAAGGCTAAGTGCAGCTATCCGACTTTCCGTCGGCGATTGTATTTACACAAGTCGTGTGAATGAACTCGGTCGCCGCTCCCGCTCCGGGCCTTTTTTGGCATGCCCGGGCTCATTTATCATCCGAATCCCAGGAGAGTGCTCAAAGCAATGAAATTAAAAGCTGAATTGTTATTTTGCGCTCTGCCTTTTGGGTTCTTTTTTCTTCCCCCTTTGTGTTTTGTTTTCCCTCCCCTTTATTATTTTGCAAAAAGACCAACGTAGCCAAAGTCCTTTGGCCGGACTGCAATGATTGGCATTTATGGCCCCGAGGAGGAGCGTCTGCAGTCGGAGGCGCACGTGAGTTATGGCGGGAGTCGTCGTCACCGCTTAATTGGCCTTTAATTTCGCGTGGGCGCATTACTTTCCATTAGGATTAGAACCATTAATTAAATTCCGTGGCGCAGGCGCTACCGCCGGAGCAGCGCAAATAAAACTGAAATGACAGAATATTTACAAGATAATTTGACATTTTCATGCCCCGACGACATGTGCGCGCTGCCATAAATAACTGCGGCGCAGGATATTAATTCACTTTGCCGAAAGGATTACATGCTTCTTCGGAGAAAACGACATAAATATCCAAGTGCTCCGCCATATCGTCCCTTCCTATCATTTCCAGTGCGTATGTGTGTGTGTCCCGACAAGGGATATTAAAAAAACATTAAAATCACATTTTTAATAGATTACGAAGCGAGGCAGTCAGAGACCGACGAGCTGTTTTGGCGATGCAGCAATAACACAATCAATCAGGAGGCAGCCCAGCCAATTGGCGGGCAACGGGGCGCATACGTAACATGGCATTCCGAGGCACTGCCGAAAGTTTTCCCTTCTTGTACCCCCCCAGGAGATAGAAGCTAAACTTAATTGGAATCAATACAAAATGCAATTTAATTCACCCAGCTGCAGCGGAGCACAGTTGTGGACATGAATTGCATACTTACTTCTAGGGGTGGCTTATGATTGTTTCTGGGCAGACGGGGAAGACTTCCAGGAAGTTGTAAAGTTAGTTGCCGCCAGAAGAGCGAGAGGGGCGGAGGGAAAACATGAGTGCTGGAAGAGCTCTCAGGCTTAAAGGTTCTCGGGAAAACTCTCCAAGGGGAAATAGTTAACATTAAATACTTTTATATAGTATATTTTTTATTTCTCCCTTTGGCAGGTGAGCTCTGATTGTTCCTGTTGCTCGGGGAGAGTTCTCCTCGAATCGAAGGCAAAGTCAACCCAAGAAATGCGAGTCCTGGGCATCCTTCCTCCTCCTCCTCCACCTCCTCACCTTTCCCACCGTTGACCGCGACAAACAAAAGGAGACGAGGGACAAAACAAGAAGTAAACTAAGAACACGCGACGCCTTTTGTGTGTTGAGTTCCCCCCTCGGAAAATGAGTGGGTGCCCGTGGGGGGGAGGGGGGTAGGGGGGCGTGGCATGGCGCTGACAGTTCAGTTTATTATGTGGAAGCGACCAAAATAGCAGCGGGGGGAGAAGGACACTGAATAGTGTTTAGCTGTCGACTAAAAAAGACATTTTCAAGCTCACTTTGCGGTTAAGCACACAATACCCGAGGACCTCGTGCCGTCCTGCCTGCCCCTCGCAGATGCAGATCCCTCAGATCCGAAACGAAACGAGAGAGAACGCATTTTATGGCATTCAAATCGTAATGATTTTGCGCTTTTCTCATTTTCCTTTCCTAACAATTCCCCCGCAAATGTGCGGCGAAGTTGGCAGAAAATTGCACTCGCTGCACTCGGCCCTCTGTGTGTGCGAGTGTGAGTGCGTGTCATTGGATTTTCATTTGGCGTACGCCTGGAAAATCTGAATGGCAGTCGGGACCAGGACTAGGACGGGGGATACGGATGAGGATGAGGCTGAGGCTGGAGATGAGGATGAGGCTAAGGCTCTGGATGTGAATGTGAATGGGGATGCGGATGACGATGTCAGCTGCCTGCCTCATCATTGAGTTCGCTGCACACAAAATGCTGGCCCCGACATTCGGCTTACAGGCAACAGGAGGAGGAGGAGGATGAGGCTTGAGTCCCTCTCGATGGGCTTCCGGGGGTCCTAGGGGGATCGGAACCCACTGATAAACAGATTGTTCCAGCCACTGCTGGCCAGATCGCATCCCCCAGAGACGCTTACGGCGTGTAATGCATATCCAATTAAAATGTTAGGCCTGATGGCTCCAATATCCGGCAGTTTCAGCAGTCCATCAGAATCCCTGACATGGCTGAAGGATTCTTGTTCACCAGCACAATGGCGATGGCAAGTACAAGGCGAACTTTAAAGAATGTCTACCTGAAAGCACCAACCTATGTTAATAATATATATACTTCAATATATATACATTTATTAAACGAGAAAAAACCCTCACATTCACAGTTCAAAAACTCACAGAGCGCCGAAAAATTTATTTACTGAGCGATGCAATTAAAAATCATTTAACAAACGGCAGACAGCTGTGCATCCCGAATGGGATATGCAAATTTAAATGAACAGGCGAACGGAAAAAACACATGTCTTTTGGGCTCTAAATTGGCAAATGAAAATGCAGTCCTTGGCAACACTGCGTATGAGCAATGCATATTGCCAATATTGTGTATACGCCCCACTGGACAGCCAGTTGAGCGCATCGAGCGGCGCCAAAGAAACATGACAAATCAAAAGACTGAGGAAAAGGATTTTTAGAGAACTGCAACTTAATTAGTTAATTTGTCTGTAAAAGTCCGAGTATATGGGATAATTCGTTTAAAATTGACATTTTAGGCAATTAAAAAGGCATTTCAATGGCCAAAATGTAAACTAAATATTGCATTGACCAACTTATTAGATTAACTTAACCTGGAAAAACAAGATTTCAAGTCATTATATTCCCCACTTTCCCATCGATTTCATAGGCAAACATTTTTCTTTAAATAATGATTATTAACCCAAGTTGATGGGAATATCATTAGCTAGCTTCCCTGTATATTGAATAAATTTAAAGGAATTAATTTAAATCACTGCGTCTTTGGCAAGAGCATAAAGCCGAGCTCATATTGTCTTAGACGCACGCCCACATAAACACCCCGATTCCCGACCCGACCAGGCCACGTCCACCGTATCTCATCCGCAATCTCCCATCTATCTCTTTGTGTGCATATGCAAATTACTCTCGCATATTTATCCCCACACACACACACAGAGGGATGCTAAGTATATGGCATATAAAGTGGCATTTTTGCAAATGATGGATCCGGGCTTGCGGTGGAGAAAAATCAAAATAGTCAAGGCAATAGCCGAGCGGGCAGAATAAGTATGAGACACGGACACAAAGCCTTTTGTGCGCCACAATAAACTATTTTTTATTGCCGCCGCTGTTGAGATGGGAAGCTGGGAAGCTGGGGAACTGGGAACTAGGAAAGGTGCTCGCCAGGAGAATCGTCCTCGTGGTCCTCGTCCTGTCCGCATTGTTGCACTCCCCCCCTGCCATAGCTAGCTATGCTACGTTCTCGACCGCATAAAAGTTTTTCAATTAAGTGCCATGCCCTACTTTGGACTTTTTGCCAGAGCCAGGACATACACACACACACACACACACAGAGGGTAGAGAACGACCCGCAGACAGTCACACATAAGGACATTCACACGCGGTATTGCTCGGCATGCATAATGCAGATGCTAAAAGCGTCGTCAGCGCTGTGCTCACTACTCTCCTCTCCTTTTCCATATCCTGGGGCTTCTGGAAATCGGAATCTGAAAATCTGATTGTTTCAATATTTAAAATATATAGCCAAGCAAAACAATATTTTTGTGTCAATATTATTTCGGGACTGGGACTACTTAATTGAGTGTGTGTTTAAATAAAAAAAATAACAGAGGAAAGACCAGCCAATTGTTCAATTTTCAGTTTAATTAAAAAGCTACAGTTATTCTAAAATCAAATGAGTTTTATATGCAATTTGCTTTAAATACAAAGCGAGCGAAAAAAGCCCCGAAAGCAGACTTTTTCAGATAAATATTCCCATTTTTTTTTTTTAAACCCGCTACTTGTATACGTAAATGTGTCGCTGGAAAGGGGGTTTAAAGGATGCAAAAAGTGTGTGTGCAACTTTGGTTTTAGTATGCGTCAAGCGGACTAAGGAGCCAGCAGCCAGGAGTCTGGATTCCTGAAAGGAGAGCCATGCGAAAACCCGAAACCAAGCTACATTTTCCTGCAACCTGAGCAATTTTCATTAAACTCACACACACACAGAAAAATCCTTAAAGAAAAGAGTAGGAAACTGACTAGATTGGACAATTTTGAGCAACTGCAAAACAAATACGTGACATATGGGTTAACTCTGCGCATAGACGCACACACATCAAACGCTTTTAATGAAGGAGCAACGCTTTTTTACACCTGAATATCTGCAGCTCCTTCTATTTCTCCTTTCTCTTGTCAGATGTTCCTTAGTTTTCTTACTTTTTCGCTCTTCATTTGTTTGTCATTTAACTGTAGAGGTATGCACTGAGGAAAATCAGGAAAATCCCAAATCACTTACAAGAGCAGGAACTATAAGAGAGTCTTCTTTCTATTTAGTTACACATTTATTTTAAAAATTAATATTAAAATTCAAAGTACAACCTTAGAGGGAAACGAAGTCCAAAGGAGTGCCAGAATATGGGCAATTTGCTTTATAATTCCCAACTGCAAAGTAGGTGAACATTTGTTAGTTTATACTTTAAAATATTTTAAAGAGAATAAAAACCAATGAAATATTTGCCATAAAACCCAGCCGGTCTTCTTATTATCTTTTTTCCTAAACAAAATAATAATAATAAATAAAACAAACCTATTTCTCCCAGTGTAACCCCTCTTTTGACTACATTTTCTCGCTTTCAGTACAAGTTTGCTGTATTTAATTTGGCCTACGCTTGAACTTCAATCAGTAAACATAACGTGCACGCATTTTGCGGTCTCCCGGACCCGCTACTTAACCCACTGTTGCCAACACTTGCCTGCAGGCAGTCAAACAGGGACAGGCAGCCACAATCAACTTCAATAACTTAGACACACACAGAGACGGGCGCTCCGGAGATCGGAGGAGTTCCTGCCCGCCGGCATGCATGTTTATATTAGTTACGGGAACGGAGTGGAAAACTTTGGCCCGCACTCGGGCTAAAACTTGATTTGAGTTCGTTGCCGGCTTTTAGGCCGCTCTTTCCCCTGATTGACTAGCAACTGATTGGGAGGTGTCCTGGCAGCTACCAGCTCCTTTTACCGTTTCCTGGCCAACACACGATGGTGTCCTTGAGCCTGCCTGGCTGCCACGTGAAATGATTAAAACACACACGCACAAGGCAACCCAACCCGGAATCTGAACCCAGAACCCCACGAACCCTCGACGAGATATCCAGACCCACACTTGGTTGGGGCATAAAACATCTTCTTGGGCACCGCAGCACTTGGCGCGCTAACCGAAATCCATTCAGCAAACTAAACCAAACCAATTTGAAGTGAAAACCTCAATTCACAGCGCACACACACACACCCAGTGAGAGAGCGGAAGAGGCGGTTGCCGCCCCACACCCACACCCACCCCCATTGATTATAATATGGCGGCAGCTCTTAGTCTTTCATCAAGTCGGGGTAGGAAAGTGTTCGGCGAGTGCCGGAGTCGACGTCCTATATGCAAATTTGATTTAACCCGCACAAAGTGGAATAATAAATACAAATCTCGAACACGATCTAAGTATCGGGGTAAAAGTCTTAAAGGCAGGACAAAAGGAGTTGGATTTGCAAATAGTAAAAGTACTTACTTTACTTAAAATGTTAAATATAAAAGTGGATAGTAATTAAGAAAGGTTCATCATTATCCTTAGACTTGACTTCATTGAACACACACAAAGAGCATCTCTTAAACTCCATAAACTTTCCAAGTAAAAAGTTTCAAATCATTTTATTCAAAAACAAAGTAAATTCATATATATATGCTACCTAATGACCCAGCAACTTTTTCTTCCTGTGCATATTTGTGCTTCCTGATGTGTGACCTGAAAATGATGGAAATATTTCCATCAGAGGGAAAGAGTCGAATACCTTTGGCATGCCGTGCGTCATGTGTCTCCGAAAAAAGGTACATATATGTATGTGGAAAGGGCATATTCGCATTCGTGAATATCTGAGAGAGATTCCAGTTTATTTCTGTATAGAATTTTTGGATCTTCATAAGCTGACTCACGTGCCACATCAAATGGCTTATGGATGCGCCGATTTTTGGCTTGCCCCCGTTCGGCACGCACGCCCACATATGCCGCGGGATTGAGATGGATACGGGAAGGGATAAGGGATATGGGATATGGGACGCGGGACGCGGTATGAGGGTTGGAAAATGTTTGAGTTTGATTTAGGACCTGCGCGATCCGGGCTGGGGAGTGGCCACGCATGAATTAAGCCAACGATATGTATGTTTGACAGGCAATATTTCCACAGCGCCACAGCGTCAGACTCCGGAGCACATTTACCTACGGGCACGTATTGCATTTCCATGGGTCCTGGCCAGGAGCCCGGAATTATGCAGCATGCTTTTAGGGGCAGTCATGACAGGGAATGCTTTTAGCGCCGTTGTGCGAAAGCGAAAGAAAGTGCAGGTGCCAGCCCGGCAGCCCCGTGAGCAATCGTAGTAGTAGAAAAAGCCGCAAAGACATGGGACATGCATATACATCGCTCCCGGGGATTCCCAGTCAGAGTGCCGGACTTGTCACTCACTTAGAGGCAAAAACCCTGAACTAATCTATGAGTTTTTTTCACCTGTGACAGTGGCAGTGGCCAGCATAGGCCTGCTGCAGGTTCATGCACCTCTTGAATACTAGTTTTAGTTTGAAAAACTCAGCAATTTCTTGTTTAAGTATTTTTTATTTTAGTTTTCTTTGGTGTATTAAAAGGCAGCTCAATTAAGGTATATTAAGTGACTTTTTCCCGCTGAAATTGAATACTATATGTGGCAAAAGGCAACCACACTTGTACACTCAAGAAAAATGATAGCTGAAAGAACACACATCTCGCAAGAAACATGTACTCTATATTGAAAATAAATCCTCAAGCAGAAGGAAGTCTCTGCCACTGTAATCCCCCTAAATTAAGCTCTATATATGGTAGATGCTTTCCCCCAACTGGGATAATTTATTTTTCAGTGTGTGGCAGCACCCACACGACACCACCACAAGGCAGACCCGCAAAAGTGACAGCACAAGTGACATTTCAATGATTTCGCTGTCAGTCAGTCAGCCAGTCTGTCTTGCCGCCTGTCCGTCCTGCTGTCTGTCATTCAGGCACTCAGAGTCTCAAGAATTTTCGGCTAGAGGCGGGGGCACTCGAGTGGGCGTGGAGTGGGGGGGGGTTTGGGGGGGGGGGTGACACAAATGGCTGTCACGCAATGGCGGCTCAAAACAACAACTAAAACGAGAGAGCGGGAAAAGTGCTAACCGCAGCAGAACTCTGATTCGGAATCAGAATCCGAATCAGAATCCGAACTGGGGGCAACGCAGCCATCAAACGGCTGTCGAAATGGCAAACGTTGTTTTTTTCCCCCCAGTTTCAAAAAGGCAGCTAAGCGAAATAGAGACAGAAATATACAAACAAAGGCGAAAAACTTTTCTGACATGCCATGGAAATCCGAGAGGAATGGGGGCGGAAAAGCGAGCGCGTGGCCAGTTCAGCAATAGAAATTAGTATTAATTCGCAAAGTCTACATAAAATATAACATTTGCCATTATTTATGGGCACACAAGCCTCAAGTGAAGCTCTAGAGCTACACAGAAATAAACAATTAAGCAAGTTATGAGGTAATAGTTCCAAATAAACTCATGTTCATGCGATAGATTGTCTAAAAAGGTTGAAAATATTATATTTTAAAATATATGTAAATATGGTAAATTTGGAAACTAATACTGGGAAAAAAAAAATATTTTTTTTGTTGTGTATGCTAATTAGTCATTGAGTGGCTTTGATCCCCTGTAAGCGGCTTGTATCGCATGTGAACGATGCATGGGGGTGTGTGTGTGGAAAATGTATTAAAAACTAATTAGAAAACAGCAGCAAGCAGGGCGGCATTGGGTGTCTCATTACAGGTGAAAGTTTCAGTTCAATAATTATGGGATGAAAGCCAGCGCTGCCACCAAGTTCGTCCTTTCTCCAGCGAAAGTTTCGCCTCGCGCATATTTCTCTATATTGGTTTTTAATCAATACAAAACAGGACTCGCCTCCTCCGCCTCCTCTCGATCCTGAAAGATTGATTGCTGAAAATTCTAATTAAAGCTGCAAGAAATAAAAATGAGCAAAAATGGTAGGGAAACTTTGGCCTGGGCCCTGAAGGAATCTGAGGTTACTGTTTATAATTATTGCATTTGCTTGAAGCACACAAAAAGAGAAGTTGAATTTTATTCAAAGTTCCAGATATTTCTCAAATATTTTCCTTAATTATGCACTCAAATACCAGTTGCCTAGCCCATCAATCAATAAATCATTCAATAAAAGCCGCGACTCTCCAAAGGGACACCTGACTAAGTACAATGGATTATTCCTAAGAGAGGTCTTGTCGTTCCTTTTCGTTTTTTTTTTTTATGAAACATCCTTGAGTCCCTGATAAAATAATTTCTTCTGAGATAACTCAAGCACTTGTGTCTGGCGTCAAAAGTTTGGCCTCTGGCCCCTGCACTTCTCAGGTTCTTGGTTCCCAGGTCACAGTCTCCGTCTCCGTCTCCTGCTCCTGCTACTTCTCCGAGTGCCGTGTCTTCTCCATTTCAATCATCTTTAGTTTACGCCTTATGATTTGTCTAATGCAGGCCACACACACACACCCATACACACTGGGGGGAAAAAGTCCTGTAGCTATGAAATGTGTCCTGCTTAAATACATCTTGGCTATTAGTCAACGGACAAGGACATAGCACACATACGCCCCGTTGCCCCGAACGCCAACTGTAACTGAGTTTGTCCCTCAAGTTGTGCACTTTCCTTTAATAGGCACGCTCTTTCTCTATATCTCTCCGACTGTCTATCTCTTTCTCTCCGTCTCTCTCTCTCTCTCTCTCTCTCTCTCTCTCTATCTCCAGCTCCCTTCGTGTTCTTGGCCATATTTTAACTTAATTAACTTGCAACTATTTAAGTGAACAACACAAGTGGCTCGTTTTCGTTTTCGTTTTCGCTCCTCGCTCTCATTTCTCTCCTCTTGGCTCGCCCAAGGATTTTTCTCATTTCTCCTTGTGTGAGAAATCTGGTTTTTCAGGTACACTCAATGACTACAAATTGTGGTCATCAGAGAAGGCGGTGCCAGGCGGCGGAGAAGAGACCTCCAGAATTAAAGGTAGAAATAGGAAATATAAGATTTCGCCTGTCACGTACCAAGAGGGAGCCTAGCCAAGCACGTAGGTCGGTGTGTGGTGCCTGCCACGCCCCCCTCCCCCCTACAGCAATGCCTCCCTCATTTTTCCGCAAGTTTTCCGCCCGTCGGCTCGTCTTTCCCTTTTTGGCCCGGCCCAGAGCAGCTCGACTTGGCGATTGCCACTGTATAAAATTACAATTTCATTTGAAGCCGGAGCCCCTGAATTGAGGTCGATAGAAGGGGTCTGTCTCGCTCTCTCCCCTTCCTGCTATCTCTTTCTCTAGCTAGTTCTATCTCTTTCTGATTCAACGCTCAGTGGCTTTTTATGGTATTTATGCCAGGCGACAATGTGAAGCATATCAGCTTAGCGAAAGGATCGAGGAGACTTTTCTGAATATAAACTCACTTTCATGGGGATAAAGTGAGTCTTTCGGGGGAATTATAATACTCTGAAGTCTTATGATCAAATAGAAGAGAAAAATACAGGAAAAAGCATTGTACCATATATCCCCTGATTTTCCAAAATTTTTATTTAATGGCTCGAAGGAGCCCCGGTATATATGTACATATATTCTAGAAAGATCTAGATAGCTTTGTCTGATGTTGCTGATCGGGCCAAAGGATTTATCTGCTAAAGAAGAAGCAACCCTCACCTTCAATCCAATCTCATTTTATACCGACTTCCATCTAAGCCATCACTGTAGCTCCTCCGGAACCCGGAACCTCGAGACCGGAGCTCATTATGCGACAGGACTCTTCGCTCCTGTCTCGTCTCATTGTCAATTGCAATTCTCTTAATTAGTTTCTGATGCTGGTGCGTTTTCTAGCTACATACATATGTATATATGTACATTTAGCCCCCCGACTGATGCCCCCTGTGCTGTTCTCTGTTTCTGGCATTTTCGACTTCGACTTTCGGACAGTCGCTGATGTAATTTTCTGCTTGTTACATTCCGTTCGCTTTTCCTCATTTTATTTCATTTGGACTATTTCGGAGGGAAGACGTTAGACGGAGTTTGTTTTTGGTTGCTAGGAATTTATTCAAATTGGAATTTAATTGAAATGTTTGTCATTTGGAAGCATTCCCACACACCCACACAGCCGCAGAGCCACAGCCACTTTCCCATTCACATTCACATTCGGTTGCACAAGTATGTAAATACATACATATGTATGTATATACTTACATATGTATGTACATATATCTCTCGATTTTGACTTTTTCCAATTTGCCGCGGTTCTTCCTTTTTTTTCCCCCCTATTTTCCCGTTTGCCATTGTTCCTTGACATTGTATGTACATATGTATGTATGTATGTATGTACGTTTGTTTATCTCTTTGCTTCGATTTCGAAGTTATTGTGGAATTTAAAGAATTTTAACTTGAAAATTTCTGGATAGAGCTTTCGGTAGAACTTCCCAATATTTATTAGTTTTCCGATGTACATAATCTACGGATGTATACGTAGCATACATACTTATGTAAGTATGTACATATGTTTACATACATAGCATACATATGTAGTACATATTATGTACATATTGGAGTAATTGGGAATGTAGCGACGACATATGTACATATGTAACTACTTAAAGAAAACAAAAAAAAAATGGAACATTAATGCGGAAATGCAATTTATAAATAAAGGTACAATATACATATTAGTGATGCAAATTCGACAGAAAACCCCGATGTCAATGCCCGCCGATGTTTTCAAAATTGACCATCGATGTATAACTTAACATCGGTATAAAAAAAAACATCGGAAAATTGCGCTAAAATTAACATCGACGTTCGATGCATCGATGTTTTCAGCATCACTAATACATATATCGATAAGTGCTAAAGTTTGTATTCATTTATTGCTTAAAAACCTCTTAACAAATAAAAGTATACATACAAAATGCTCCGCTGTACACCTTAGGATTTCCTTTTCAACTTGGGCTAAATCTTACGATTTATTTTTTTTTACGCTTCACGTTTCACAAGCTCTTTGCAGAAGCTTTGTTATCGGAAGGCTTAATATGTTTATTGCTCAAACATTTTCCTTGGTTGTTATTAATAGTTAGCAAAGTGATTAAATATCCTTCAGTAGTTCAATTGTTTCTTTAAAAGCAGCATAAAATCACCAACAGCTTATTCACATTTGTTTATTTGCATTTCCGATGGTCTTAAATACTTATTTGCTGCGAGGAACATTCGGGAGTCAAACTGAAGAGCATGGATAAGTGGGTGCTGATGCTCGTTCGTCGCATGCTGCGCCACGTGCTGCGCCTGTTCAAGGAGACTAAATGGTCAGCGGAGCTGATCGGCGCCTTCAACAAAAGCATGCAGACGAGCGTCCTTTCCGAAAAGCCAAAGAGCCGCGGCCTCACCATGTATTATCTGGAAATTTTCTTCGAGGAACTGGCAAAGGAGGCCGATGGCGATATCACCGCCGCCCAGGTAAACACATTTTTGCTTCCGTTCGTCACATACGTGGCCACGCAGCTCGATGGCCACCTGCTAGCCCAGTGCCGTGCCAAGGTGCTGCACCACCTGGTGTACCAAAGCGACTTGGGGCGAGAATATAGCAAAAAGTACAATGCCTGGAAGCGTATGGGCTTCCCTACGACCTCTATTGATGACTTTGAAAGTCCCGAAAAGGAGACCTTTTCCCTCGGGCCCCTGGTGGGAATTGTGGACTGTGAGTTGCCAGTGCTGCCGCTCAAAGCAGACTGCGTGTTGGATGAGCTGCAGAACCTGATAGGCTCCAGCAAGATAAACCGCCATCGGCGCAAGATTTTGGTTGATCTTCTCAAGCTTTATGAGACCTATAAAAGCGGGGAGTGCCCAAGGCAAAGAAAGCTAATGAAGTGGAGCAGCATAATGCCAAAAATCCTGCCCAGGCGAAACTGGAGGCCAAAACTCAGGAAGGAGGAAAGTCCGATCTGAAAAATGAAGCCAAGGCCTCCTTGAAGCATGGAAATCTTGGGGAAATCTCCGAACCCCCGCGCAAGCAGGCAAAGATCACCAACAAATCTGAACTAGTCACTCCAAAGCCACCCAAGGGGGTGAAGATCAAGATCGAACCGAACTGGTAACTCCCCTTGTACCAGGCCTTTGTTATTGCCTCTGTCGGCCTGTAAACCAATTTGCCAAAAACCGAATAACAACAGCAGGGAAAAATATTATAAACTAGCCAAAAGCGAGCGGCTAAAATGCAGGCAACCCAAATACTCACGCACACACACACATACACAGAACACAAACGGCAACAAAAATTGGTATTTTACACCAAGAGAAAAACTACACAACCAAATAGCCCAAAGGAAGAGAAGGAAGAAGTACAGGAGCTGGGATTCGCAGCAGCTGAAAGGAGAGAGGACTGGACCGAGGAAGGAGACACTTTCATGGCGAAATGGAGCTCTGCCCACACAGAAGGGGGTGTGGCAACCTCTACAAAAAAAAAAAAAAAAAAAAAAAAAAAAAACACCCCCTGCCTTTTAGCCACCAAAGCCCCTCCCTTGCCCAGCGCCTGTTGTTGCAAAATGTAGAGTCAATAGAAATATATATAAATAACTGCCAGGGCCAAACAATCAAAACCATTTTACCCCTTCTCGTATTATAGTATATGGGCCTGCACTGGGAGAAATTTTACACTTATTTCTGGGTCTCTAATCTAGGATTTTAAAAGGGAAGTTTAAAGGTAAGTATATGTATATAAAAAATATAACTCAATTACTTTTGTTTTGGATAGTTCACTGGATAGTTCCTTTCTTGTTTTTAGGATATTTTTATAAAGCTTTGAAAATATTATAGTTTATTTTTTAACTAAAAATATGATCATTATATTTTGTAGAACACTGCCTATTAGAAATTTAACCTTAATTACTTTTGTCTTGGATTAGTTGCTATTTTTTAAATCGTTCCGTAGGTAATATTTACTTTTTTGTTTTAAGAGGCTTTAAATATATTATTTGCAATTTTGTTGTAGAAGTTTCTTGGATCATCCCTAGCCTTGATAAAGAAAAGCCCAAATCAACTGATTCAGTATTTATTTTGCTGCGAAACCAATCCTCTTTCGGATTCGTAATCCCGGACAGATCATCCTTCCAGCCTCCTAAGACTAGGCAGAACATTTTCCCAGCTTCCTAATCCGAGACAGAACAGGCCTCAGTTCAAATTATGTGCTTAAGGAGCTCATCTGCTGCTATTCATAAGGGAAAACTTGCAATTAATTGCTGCTAGCACCAGTAAAACCCTCTACGAGAATCACCATTGTAAACTAGTCAAGTTAAATACTACGTTTCTCTGAGTGTACGCCTACATCGCGTGTCGCTGTGTTTGTGTAATATATGGAAACGAATTTTCGGCGTGATTGCATCGCGACTACACGGCGTATACGTAATGCATATGTACATAAAATGCATCATGCACCTTGCAATTTGCGCCAGAGCAGGGAGCAGTGCCAGTGGCGGGGGCAGGAACAGGAGCAGGAGCCATGCCAGTGGCAGTGGCTATTGTGCCCGGCCAGCCCTAATGAACCCGATGAGAGGCGAAAGTGAAGTGAGTGCATGCAAAGGCAGCCGGCTTAATGGAATTTTCTTAGTGGCAAATTGGATTTTGGCGTTTTGGCGACTTGTTGAAGGTGCAGGCAGAGCGGGGGGGGGGGGCTCGGATTCCCTGCACTGGATTTAAAAGAAAGAAGGCAACATTCTGGCCGAAACTGAGATAGAAACCGTTCAGATTCGTAAAACTGTTTGCCTGGTTTTGGGGAAATCCCCGAGACCCAACCTCATTCCCCATCAAATCAGCGCAGTCAGGCACGTTTCCACGGGCCATTAGCCATCTCCATTTGCCGCCCAAAATTTCATAAGCGACTGGCTTCCGCGGGAGAGTGGAGAGCCAATTTGGAAAAGCCCGAACGGCACCGAAAAACGTTTGGCTGTTTGTTTAAATTTGCGGCGCTTTTCCCGGGCGATCATTTGAGCATTTATGTTTGTGTACTTTATGTCTTCCACACGTGCCCCAGCCACTTGGGCAATAATGAAAAACTAGCTGTAATATTGTGGTAATATCATTTCGCAATTTGGATTTCCCCCCACACACACACACTCGAACAACAATAGAAGCTAACCGAAAAACTAATTTCATATATGGGCCACGTATGTATGTATATGTTTCCTGTGTCTGTGTGTTAATTTCGGTCAGCAATGGGAAATTGCAAATGAAATTATTGCGCACACAGCGAGGGCCAGAGACAGGCAAGCCAGGGAGAACTCCTCTCGCAGCTCAGCCCCAGCTCGGCATAAAAATATTAAAATAAATATTAGTCCTGAAATCTTACAATTTTCCACAGCATTAAATTTCACTTAGCATACAGAAGGTATAAGCAGGGAAACTGCAGACGAGAGAGGCGGAGAGAGAGAGCGGAAGAGGGCAAAGGGCAGGCGGAAAAGTAGTTTTTCCATCGCGAAGTGTAGCTCGTTAAGCGTCTGAATCTCGACTCGCCTCTGACTGACTAGATAGTGTGCAGGAATAAAGGATCCGGGAGCCGGGGATGAACCCGAGAACCTGAGAGGAGAGCCTGCTCGAATATACATAAAGTATATAAAAAAATGTACTGTGCCGTGTCCTAGGGTCCTTGGCTGTTTTAAGGTAGCTATTTCTACTTATTTCCCATTACAAATCGCTGCCAGGACCCTTAGGTATATTAGAACTAATCTATTTTTTTTTATATATAAATAAGTACAACATCTCCCATCGAAGGGTATTGCAGTTTCGGATCGCCTGCGGCTCTGTTGGCCTGCCCAACTTGGCCTAAAACTAAAATAAGTGGCTTAGCCGGATCATTGCTGAAGTGCATGACAGTTTTGTGGGGCCTTGAGTGCTCGGTGTGCTCAGTGTGGCCACACCACCCATCCACCCAACCAAAAGTTTCGAGGGCAAATTTACCTTTGTGTTAATTCTGGTTGCACCTTCTCTCGCTCCTTCTTGGGCTCCTTGCTCGCGCTTTCCACCTGCAAATGGAGGACAGAAACAAACAGACATCAAATATTTGCCATATTAGCTTTTCCACTTGCCAACTAAAAAGAAGGAGAGCCGCTTAAAGGACAAACTCATTTGGGAGCCGCCCATTAAGCGCATTTTAAATGATATTTCCATATTCTATTTGCCGGGCTCTTTGTTTGCTCAGCCTTCGGCATGGATATGGCGACAGGGAGTACATACAACAAAGCGCAAAACTTTCGTCTCTCGTCAGATGAGCCGACGACCAGGAATATAATTATTCTTTGGCCCAGGTCCGTGTCCTCGTCCTCATCCTCAGCCTCATCCTCACCCTCGTCTTGGTCCTTGTCCTGGTTCTACATTAAAACAGTAGCAACAAAAAGCGTAAACAAATTTTTGGCGCTGTCGAAAAGTCCCCGGGGATGAAGTCATTTCAAGACGTTTGCTTTATCTTGTTCGAACCCAGGGTTCATAGAGTTTAGGGGTATATTAGGCTCAAGGTAAAGGAAAGAATTGCTTAAAGAATGAATATATATCATCAGGGTATTTATATCCTTGGTTTCTATTGACACCCAAAGTTCCTTTCAATAACTCAAGTTACCCAGGGTATTGCTGGTCGCTACTACTTTTATTTCCAGCCTCTTTCTTGTTTCCCTTCAACGGGCAGGTGTTTTCGTCCTTGCAACACACACAAACAAGCACAGGACACGCACACATACACAACCTTACAAGGAACAACCAAATATCTGTATCTGCCGTTGTGTCTGGTGGTTTGCTTATTTGGTTGTTTGGCTTGTTGCAGCTGAAAGATAACAGGGTCTTATAAGACAGCAGCCCAGGGACGGCACCTGGGAGCAGGGCAGGACAATACAGATCCTATCGTGGCGAGAAGGTGGGGGTCTGGAGAGCTGGGAGAACTGGGGGAGTTCATTGGGTGACGATGACAGCAAATTGCATTAAATGAACTAGAAGAATGTCTCAAGGCAAGACTGATTGGAGACTTGCCGAGCTATTCAAATGTAAAGCAGCAAGTAAGTGAGCAGAAGCGGCTCCTCCTGGGGGACAAGGCAGTCGTCGGGGCTTGGCAAAAAATTACATCTTCCATGTTGAACAGGGCTGCTGCTCCAGCTGAATTAATTATTGGTTAGGCATTGACATGGAAGGCTCAAAAAATGTGGCTATAAACAGCTGGAACCTCAGATGAAAGCGGCTGAATGAGCTTGCTACAGCGGAGCTGGGCTTCATCAGATGTGACAACCACAGTGTGTCCCTGCCAGCTAAGCAAGTGGAGGCCACATTCATTCCCTCATGCCACTGGGCCACACATCTCCCCTACTCCAGCTTAACCGCACAATTTCCATGCTGTCACTAGATCTGGCTCCTGTAAATTGCTCCTTCCCTTGAACTATACACTCGAATATTGCTTTCTATGTTTAGACGATTTCCTTAAAAGACTGATACTGACACCGTTCTAACCCCTTTTTAGTGTCTAAACAGACTGCGGTTTTGGCACGCATTTGATTTGGAAATTTGCAGGTAATCAAGCTGTTTAATGTCTCGGCCAGGCCAGGTTCTGCGGCGAGCCACTTAACTAAGTTGTCCCTTCCAGGACCTGCTCGTTGTGGTCAGGAGCCGCTCGAGTGGCGATGTCATAAGTAGCGAGACATAAATTGACACAGCTCCACTTGGGTCTTGCACCCCACATGCGGTTCCCCCGCCTCGTTGATTAAATTTTAAAGACAATTTTCCGTTTGAGCGGACCCAAAACAATTATCCTTTTTAATTCGGAAGGGAAATCGCATCGTGGCAAGTGGGAAATTTGATACACCAATTGTCATTGCGTGCGTGGCAGCTCTCTCGCCCCAAAAATCATTTGCAATTAAACGCATAAACATTTTAATTATGCCAAAGCTTCGCCTGGGAAACTTTTGGACCCCCCTTTCAACCCCATTCCCCCCTCCTCTTGGCGCTCTTTGTTTGCCAAGTTTTCGGCGCACATGCATAATGAAAACTTTCGCCGCCATTGTGGAGTGCAAGGCAAAAGTCGACTGAGCAAAAGTCTGGCTATCAATTTGTTAGCTTGGTCTTCCCTCGCCGGAGGTTGGGGCTCTATGTAGGTGCACGTATATAGTACGTACTGTACATATACGTGGCCAAAGTTAATTTTGTTCTAAGCAGAAAGAGGAGCAACTTTATTTGTTGCTGCAACACCAACAGAAACAGAGTCAGGGGAAGTACGAGAATTAACAAAAAATTCAGGCACTAATAGCCTTTGAGGGATGCCTGTCCCCTAACAGGGACAGGTGGACTTGAAAAGCCAAAGGAAAAACCTTCACAAATCAAAGGAACAAGAGCCCCTCGCCCTAGCCCCTAATTAGCTCAGCCTCGCAAAAGTTTCCAGCAAAATTATCAGAGTTTTTCAGTTATTAAAAGGCAGCCTTAAAAATCGGGAAGATGGAGAGGGGAGCGTGGGGAAAATATGCAATAAATAAAAATCAGATTGGGAACCAGATATAATTGAGAAACTTTTTCCCGGGCGGGGCATTCATCACTGACAAGTTCGGCGGCAGGGGCAGAAAGGGAGCCGAGGCAAGCTGCTGCCTTCAATCGATGACAATGAGCGGCGAAATTGAATTGAAAATTAATGTGGAAATTAAAATGAAAAATAGAGGGGAGAGGTGGTTGCCAGCGGGCTTTGACACATTTTCATTCAGACAGCAATGTCAATTATTGGGGGCAGCACTATGTGTGCGCCGATATATTTTCTGAAGCAATCAAACGGAAAAGCCCCCTGATATATGGGGCAAGAGGTTGTAACAACTGCCCCCCAGTTATTAGCTGACACCCAGCAGACAATTGGCCATCATTTTTGTGTGTGTGTGTGCCGCCGGACCTTGGCCATAAAATGTGAAAAGTCGCAAACCGCCAAAAGAGCGAGTCCGAAGCCAGCGATCCTTTTGCATTGCTATTTATGGTCCACACACAAGCACACCAGCCCCGGCTAAAAGTTAAATTTATTGCCCCCAACCCTCATCCCTTTTACCAGACCCGGCATATCGTATATATATATATATATATTTTTTTTTTTTTTGTGTATTTGTCTTGCGCCTTTGTTTTCGCCTCGCTTCCTTCTTTGATTTCGCCCCAGATTTCCTTCTGCCACTGCATTTATTTCACTTGATTTTCAAACAAAATTTATAAGTTGCGCGTCGCGTCGTTTATTTTGTTTTAATAGCAAAGCAATTTCCAAAATAAAGACATTACCCAGTGGAACGTGAGTGTAGGTCTCTGTGTCTCTGTGCTGGCGTGGAGGCTTGCCAAGGTCTGAAAGCCTGCTGCAGCATTTGGCCAGGTTGGCTCGACGGGGAAGTCCCTGTTTTGCCCGGCAAAAAGGAAAGTTTTCTGCGCAAAGAAAAGAAGAACTGGCGATGCAGAAAGCTGCAAGGAGCAACTCATTCTCCCAGAGATTCCGAAAATATTGATATAAGAGCCCTTAAAATAGATTACCATAATTGAAGAGCCCTCGCCGAGGGTGAACTCAGCAAGGAGTGCTGACCCCGTGACCGGCTTCGAGGAGCACAGCTCGTAATTGCCATTTCACGAGGGTCCTGGCACTTAAATACAGTTGGCAATTGTTCACCCACTAGACCTGGACTTCGACTTCGAGTCTTTGAATCGATTTAATGTGGAATATAATGGAGCAAAGGTTTTCTTTAGAAACGTATCCGAAGGATACAGCTGTAGAGTGACCAGCTGTTGTCTTCGTTACTCGGATAACAATCACAAATGGCTTGTTACAATAACTACAGGCTGTGTGTGTGTGTGTGTGGTGCGGGACCTTATCAGTAACGGCAAAGTCAATTTGGGGCCAACACATGTCCGGGTTCGCACGAGTCGATATTAATAAACACTTAAGTCGGGCGACAGGACAGGTCCTGCGACCGCAGAACAATGTCCCCGATGTCGAGATCCAGGATGGCGATGGCACACACATGTGACTGAAAATGAATGACATCGTTTGCGGATGAAAGGCGACGCGACCACGACCAAGACCACGACACGGCCTCCTCCAAGGAGCCTCCAAGGAACCCTGTAGCCAGATATTAAATTCGCCTGCCAGACGGTTGCCAAATAATGTGTATTTCATTAGAAGCCAAACAGAAATGGCGACAAACAGCACAAAGCAAATTACGACCCCGGATCGGATCCGTTTCGAGTAGGTGTGGCACTTTTCCTGCCAAGAGAGACTATTTTTCACTCAGCCTAATGAGATGTTCTTATGGCCCATTCATCTTCATCCATCTTCCGCCCGCGGGGGGCACCACGGATTCCATCCAGCCATTCTTTTATGAATTATTGTAGATGATGTTCGACAATAGTAATCAAATTGAAATGACAATTCTGCTCATTCGCCGAGTTCATCAAATCGTTGATTTAAGCATTGAAAGGGAAGGTCCTTTATTTTCAGTATTTAGTTTGTAATCGGAGTTTCTTTGTCCCTTTAAAACGAAACGAGCTGAGCAGGGTCTTTTGGTTGCAGGGAAATCCCTGAAAAATTGACCAGATATAGACATATCCAGATCAAGAAGACCAAACTATGGCCAATTAGACTGGGCATTGTTGCGACCTAATGGTAACTGAAAGTCCTTTGGTCTTTTTGCATCATCCCATCAGCCCCTCTGGCCTGGCACCACCTCCTCCAAGGACACGCAGGCTATCTATTGTTCCTCGCCAGCGCGCTGCTTTTCAAACAGGACCTGGCACGGGGTGCTGATCATGTGGGGTAACACACATGTGTGTGTGTGCTGGGTAAGGGTGCAAAATTAATTATACACGCATGCATAGACAAAGAACAAAGGAGCAGAGATGGCGGTCGGGATGGGAGGAGGTCACCTCATAATAATCACTGGTGGCATGTGCTAATACGATAATGGTCGACCAGTTGGCAGGTTTCATTTCCCGCAGACCAGCTCCGGATCCTTTCACAGAGCCAGTGCTGGCAAAAAGCGAGTTAGAAAGCAAGACAGAAGCCAAAAATGTGGATAAATTTTTAATAAATAAGAAACCTGTAGGGATTATTCATATATTTTGTTATATTTTTATTACTTTTAGTTATAAATACTGGAATAAAAATATATTTTTAGTTTTAAATAGGCGATTTCAATTTTTATAAATATTTTTGGTAATTCCAGGAACTTTTCCCTTTTTTTCATAAATATTACTACTTAATATATATTTCTAAATATAGAATAAAGTGATTTTAAAAGTAAGTAGGGTAAAAATCAAGTCTATGGGTTCAACTCTGCCAGCAACACTCCTTTTCCAGCTGTGCTTTTGGCCATACCGAGTAATTCTGTTGCATAAAAGGAATGCCAGAATCCTATTAAAGCCTTTTAGACCCTCAAAAGTTCAGGGATTCGTCTGACCAAGTAGAAATCCAGCAGCCACACATCAGCTTGAATAAAATAAACATTAAACTCGAAATAAATCCAAAGTAGGCCAAGCATTAAGCACCGGGTATCTCATGGTCGAGTCACTCCTCATTCAGAGTCCCTTCTTGCCTTTGTTTTCCTCTTTCGCTATCTGTTTTATTACCTTTTTGCTATTTATTTATTACCACTAAGAGCTCACACACACACACACCTATGGCATGTGCACATGCTACGTTCCAGATATTCCACACTTCCGGCACGCCCACCTCAAGCATCGACCTCCCGCCCGCCGCCCACCGCCCACTTGTGCTCGCTCGCACTTTGAGGCCCCATAAACAAATATATTAAATTTTAATGCTTAATTTATGTGCAGATTAATTTCGTACAATTTTCGAGGCCCAGATTAGTTTGCGCCGCCCTCCCGCCCACGGAACGTTAGTTCCAAAATTCTGATAACCCAGAGGCGGCGGGAGGAGGGCGTGGCATTTCCTCTTAAACGCTTGTTAAATTAATTTTGTATGAATTTTGCCCTTAATGTGCCCCAAGAGCGGCAGGAAAATGAAAAGAACTGCTTTGGAAGACCACAGGCGGTGTTTAAAATTGAGAATATCTCCAGGCGTTACGCATCTTGTTATATTGGATTAGATTTCGGCAGTAAGACAAGCGTTGCGCGATTTGTATATATGTTGTTCCTTTTTATTTACTCAGTAATTGGGTAAACCAAAGCGTAAAAATATAAAGAAATATATGAAAGTTTGTGTCATTCTGTGGGATTTTTACGTATAAAGTCCTTTGCTTGTGCGGGGTTAGCCTGGGTCTCCTCAGTTCTCCTCCAGGCATGACAGCACGGCGTCGAAGGTCAACTGAAAGTCCTCGTTCTCGCAGTCAATATCGTCCTCGTCATCCTGATCCTTGTCATTTTCCTCGCTCTCGACCTCCTCGCTTCCGGTTTGCGGTTCATCGCTATCCTTCTCCTCGCCCACATCGAACTCATTCAGGGAATCGTCACCCACAATGGTCTGATCCATGTCTGAACCGGAGGACGGTACCGTGGTTTTATCAGAATCGTCATCTCCGCCACCGACCTCAAAGTATCTGGGACTGTCCAACAAATCGTCCGCTGATCCCAGGTCAATGTTCTCACCGGCATCGCCAGCACCTGTCCTTAGCAGCTCCCGGACGCACTTGTTGCGCAAACGGATGCGGTTCCGGGACTTCTTCGGCTTCTTGAGGGACTTAGTATTGGAGAAAGCCGGCGACGGCGGTGGCGGTGGTGGCGGCGACCGACGCGGTGGCTTTGTCGGCTCCTTTTGGTAGGGAGCAGCCACGTACTTGAGTGTGCCACTGATCACGAGCAGGTTACTTCCCGTGTCCCCCTGTACATGGGGCATGCGGATCACCCGCTCGGACTTGTCGTCCATGGAGAATGTCAGCTGCTCGATGCCGGGCATCTGGTAGATCGAGAGCTTTTCCAATGAGGCCTGCAGACGCTTCGCCTCCAAGGGCGCGGCGGCCGGGACGCGCTTGCGCTTGCGGCGCATCGAACCCTTGCCCCCAATGCGTACTGCATCCTCGATAATCTTGAACTTGGACTGGTTGTTCATGGCGACGATGCTGAAAACAATATAACACACGCGATTTTCAATCGAAAAGAATAAAGAAATGTATGGATTTCTGTCGACTTTACCTTTTATGTGTGTATTTCGTTGTGCACAATTATTTTGTCTCGTTAATGGATAAGATTATGGAATTGACTTCTTACAATCACTTCGAGGCGAACGAACGACTGGAGAACGACTGCGGAAGGTTTTTATATAAAAAAAAAATGTTGACTAAATAGGTTTAGCCGGCTTCTTTTGGAGTACTACGATTTAAGGTTATACATGCATCTACTGTCGGATGCTACTGCATTTTCTCAAACGTTCACCACAGGGTGGGGCTTTACCTAAGTGCGAGCAAGATGACTATACAGCACTTCCTATGAAACTTTTAATGCATTGGTATGCATTTTCTGAGTAATCGATAAGCCTAAAAAAATACCAGCGATAACAAAAGTTGTATATACTAGTGTGATTTCATGTTCACACAGTGAATCCAAGTGATTCCACTGCTACATCTCGACAAGCTGTGAATGTATTGGTTTACATTTGAAGCGTGACGTGTGAAATAAACAAGAATCTAAAATTAAAACTAAAATTTGTATTAGAGGTCTCATTAGAGGTTGAAATAAGGGTCGTGAAGACATGGCAAAAGTATAGCATTGATTTTTCTTTTGAAAAATATGAAATTAATAAAATATTTATCATCTAAAATATATCGATAAATCGAGCAATTTTAATATTTTTATGTCAATCATTTTTGTTTGTTTAAAGGTTGCCATGGGTCCATTAAAAACTAAGCGAAACGGTTACACGATTATATTTTATTTGACTTTTCAGCGACATATTGGGCTTTTCGAAGCAAAGCATTTGCATTTATTAAAGTGACCATAACCACTAGGTACAGTCTCGCTTCCCCCTTTCAGTGCAGTGATGGACACATCATTCGCTACACTGCCAGATATTTTACGCTTCTCCCCATAACCGCTCGACCTCGACCTCTCCCCCACTCAGTGCAATAAGCGTTTTATTTGATTTTATTTGTTTTAATGCGGCCTCCGATCTGCCCCGCTGCCCTTCTGCCCTCCATAACCGCAACCTCAACTGGGCAGAGTTCGGCCGGCGGCTGTTTGCTTGGCGCAGTGGAATGTTTTTTTGCAGTCACTGTTACCAGCGATGCAGCCGCGCAAAGAGCCCGCGGCATTTTGGCTGCTGCTCACTTTGGGTTTGTGTTTCAGGGGAGGAGGTGTGGCCGTGCCTCGTTGGCGGGGGTGTATCTCTCCGCGCGGACAATCTTCTTTGGCACAAAAGCAGCGCAGTTGTCAATAGGAGCGAGAGCAGGGGAAAGCTTTAACTTTGTTGCTGCACTTTTGCCGGCTGGGAAATGAGAAAGTTCGGGTGGAGCAGGGGGGGGAGGAGCTCAGCACTCAGCAGAAAATGCAGCACACACACCAACAAATACACACAAGAATGAGGTCATTGTTATGCCCTGTAAACGTAGGGTTGCATCAGGGAGAAGGTGCTTACCGTAGCCGTAAAATCGGTCAACTTCATTTGAGTCATTTAAGATGAAAAGTGACAATGTGTCAGCAGGAAGATGTATTTACATGTGTATGTATGTAAATGGGTTTCAGGAAAGACAAAATAAAGTTTAAGATGCATGGCGTAATACGGATTATTTTTGGACTTGACTGTTTTAAGAGGGTTCTGGATTAAAAACTAAATTTAAATAATAATATGAGGAATATGACTCCTTAAGCATTCACAAAATATTGATATTTTCCCAGGCAAACCTCTCCAGGCGTAAGTATCTAGTCAAGTCTACATTACAGGGCATTTTAAAGTCGCCTTGTGCTGGATCCTCCCTCCCCCTTGTAAACAAAAAATGAGTTGAGTGAATGAGAACTGCCGAACATATCCTGACCGCATTACAAACTGCCAAAATGACCAAAAAAAAAGGTGAAAGTCTGGCAACAGGGACGCCCGGGGAGCTTGGAAACTCAGCCTCAGCATTTTGGTTGAAATATTTTCTGCAATGCTGCACACTTTGGCCAAAAAGGGACGAAGGACGAAGAACGAAAGGACTCACCTTCGCCGGCCACGCCCCCGACCTTACAGGGCAACTGTTTCCAGTCTTTGAGTTTTTCCGATGCTCGGAGTAGCATTTTGTTAGATCATTTTAGGTTTTTACTTGTTTTGTGATTTATAACAAGTGCCAGAGGCGGAAAAAGGGGCCGGAGAAAGGAAAATAGAGAAAGGAGAAGGCAAAAAGGATACCGAAGGAGAAGGAGAACTGTGGCAGTGGCATAATATACAGTTTGTGTTTTCAATGAGTGTCAGCAAGTGCCTTCGGAGTTATGTCAGCGGGGGGAGAAGCTCAAGCAAACTCGGTAAAAACCCGGAAAAACTCAGTGAAAGGCGAAGAAAAACGGGGCGACCGGCGGAGGTGAGCCATGGGGGTGCCAGCTGGCGATGACTACATCCTGATTGTGTTGACCACAGTGCCAAAGTGCCCGGGCATCCTTGGAAGCGGAACTCAATCGCAAATCACCAATTGCAAGGATTTCGATGCCCAACTCAATTCCAGCAACGGAAGTGTTGAGAGGAGCTTAATTCCGATTTAGCTAGCAACTTTCGCCGAGTCACTTGCAATTGTCAGGAGCTATAAGTAGTTTCACTTAACAAATTAACAAGTGCTTTTCAGTAATTTCCATAATGAACTTTAGCAGCTTTGAGGGCTAGATGAAACCCACAAAGCTGTTTGAAATCGCTTCGAAAGAACGTTAATTGGAAAAGGAAAAAGGACCCATTAGCCGCACATTCGTACATATCTCTCTCCGGTCATCCTATCTGCCATATCTCCCTCTCTTTATTTCCCCTCCACTTGCTCACAAAGCACCCGAGCTGTCAGCTGCTGGGGACAAGCAAAGGACCAAACAAATGAACAATTGTCACCTTCAACGTATTCGGGTGCAGGGGTGGCTTAAAATAACGCCGACAACCCCCTTACAGCTGCTGGCCCCCCGTTGATGGCACATGTGTGGAGCCCAGCATATGAGAACGTCTCCGTTCATCTGAAAAATGCGCCAAGTGGGCAGATAATAATAGCTGCACTGTGGGGAAAAGTCTAGCCAATCAAGGGTGTCAAATCGGACTATATATATTTAAGAAAATATTAAGAATAAGATGCGTAACGCCATACGATTTCCAAGCACTCGAGCTCTGGCTCTTTGTTCTCTTATTTTAATATTGCTAAAATGCCAGAGAGAAAAAGAAAAATTGAGAGAGAGGGCACTCTCTTGCTTACATATGTATGTATTACATATACATACATATAGTAATTTAAAATCTCAAAAATAATCTTGAGCTTTAACTATACCCTTTTGCTCAGTGTACAGAGGCTTAAGTTGTTGGCTGAAGACTGCAGGATGTAGGCGTTCGTACTTAAAGAGCTAAAGAGCTCAGACTCGGAAGCTCCTGCTCGGACACTTTAAGTTGATTAATTGGAATTTTTAAGAAAAACAAACAGGCTGCTGGGCGGGCTTTAAGCCGGAGCCGGGCAGGAACATCCGACTGAATGAGCAGATGCCGTTCAGCCGGGAAAAATTAAATTAAGCAAATGCTTAACTATCACCCATACACACACACACACACACACAGATACACTGAAACAAAAGGAACCTGGCCACCGACACTACGGCTATGTGTGTGTGTGTGGGTGGGCGGGAAATGGATTTTGGGTTTTTCTGAGGCTGAGTGAACGATTTGCTGGCCGTTTTTTCCTGTCACGCGCGCTTTGTTTGCCATTTTGAAAAATGCCCAATGCACACATGCAGAGCTGGCCAAGGAGAGTGTTGCTGTTGGCCATATATACACACACACACACACACACACACACACACACACAGACTCTGACAGTGTGTGCTCACGTCCTGGCCATAACTGAAATTCAGGCCTTAAAGCTCAACGACGACTACTGGCCGAAAGCAGAGGAAGAAAGCTTATACAGAAACGGATAAACCAGACAATGTCCGACAAGCCGTCGTGGACACACACTGCTGTTCATATTTACGTCACCGAAAATGCTTAACCCGTTTATGCCATTAAAAGGATTTCACAGGACGCTGGAGCAGAAGAAGAACCCAAATAGGAAATAGGAAAAGGAAGGTCGACCCCCCTGGCCCAGGGGTTAATGAACGTGCCTTGGCCGAAAAATCCCTCGGACATGGAAAATCGGCCGTAAAACTTGCACAGGCCACTAGATACTCCGTAGTTGAGGGCAAGTTGTCGAAGGAATTGAATTGTGCAGTGAGATTCTGATTTTCTACGCTTATTTAATTCAATTTCAATTTCAACAATTTCTGGCCTGACTTTCCTCTTACCTAATTATTATTATTATTTTGTTTTTCATTTAATTGTTATTGCACATACAGTATACAGTATAACTTGAATTTTCCGGATTTTCCAGCCCGCCTTGGTGTTATTATATTTGAGCACATTTCCACATATTTTAAACGTTACTGGCCACCCTGCCTTCTTACCCTTCCCCCCTCGAGGATGTTAGCAACTATTTTTAGTGCCCAAGTTTCTTAATAAATTTCCAGAGCCGTTCTTTTATGATTATTTGAAAGTGGACCAGGACCAGGACTAGGACGAGAAGGAGAAGGAGAAAGGTGCCTGAGAGCCAGCATGTTGTGGGCCTGTGCGTGGCGGAATGAAAAGTTTACCAATGTGGCCGGGACAGCACACAGCATGCACTTGGCCCTGGCGCTTTGGCGAGTCAAATAAAAATGAAATCGGCATATAAAACACGACAAGTGGGCGCCATTAAGCTTCGAAAGGAAAAGGAGGTGAAGCTGTAGCTGTGTAGCTCTTAAAGTGTTCTAAAGAGCCAACTCTGCGTGTTTTGGGGGGCTGTAAAATGGGGGAAAAAGCAATCAAACTTTTTGAAAGCGGAAGCAATATAATGAATTAAGGTGGGGAATCACTCAGGATAACTATTACTTTCCCCTCTTATTGCATTTATTTATTATTGCCATTATTTGCCTTCACTGACGATATCTTAAAGCTGGCTGAGGGGGGGTAGTGCAATAATGTAGGAACCTTAGGGGTGTGCCCAAGTTAGCTTCCTTTCGTGTTATTTATTTATTTGTTTATCTATTTCTGTTTCTCTCTTGCCCCGCTGCTTCCAGGGTAAACAAGTTTTCCGCCGCCCCCTGCCCCCATGATGATATTTTTCGGTCAATATCAATAGCTGGGTGGGGTGGGTGTGCAGCCTCGCCCGCGAGGACACCTGCATATTTATCCAGCATGCCAGCGAAAATATTTTCGCATACAAAAATGCAAGCCATGGGAAAATGGGGGTGTGGGGAGTGGGTCGGGAGCTGAACTAAAAGCGCATGAAGCATAAATTTCGCATTAACGTAAAGCGCGAAAAAAAGGAAAGTGCGGAGTGCAGGGAAGGCGAGCGAGCGACACAAAATATGCAATAATAATGCCAAAAATAAATACCAAAAATACACCAGCATACACACACACACACACACAACGACAACAATATCATCGCGGGCTTTGGGTGGCCGGAATAAAAGTAAATAGAGGGCGGGGGCGGAAATGCAAAGCACAAGCTGCCTAGATTACTCATGCGCCCCGTGTGTTCCCTCGCACAGAAGCAAGAATCCTGGCGGTATAAGGAGGGGGTTTCGGGGGCTTCGGGGACTTCTGGCTCTTACCTGGTAGAGGCAAAGGATGCTGCCGGCAAAAGGGACGAAAGCCAAGGGACAACAGAGTTTAGTGGCAGTGATGGCAGACGAAAAAGAAACAAAAAGAACTCCTAACAAAAACTATTTCATAAGGTGGCTCAAAATGCCAACGTAATAGAGACTAGCCTTTTACTTAAATGACACAATTTTTAGCCCGAGGAATTTCTACATTTTTATAATACGTTTAGGTGATAAATACAACTCAAGGTAATTCACTTTATTTTGGTCAAGAAATAATATTTAAAATCCAACAAAGTTCTGAGGTACTTTAGAGATCTCTGCGGCTTGGTCTGTTTTTATTGTCTTACCATCGCTGTTCTTGATAGTTTTTAGAGCGCACCACACACACACACACAGGGACACATGTATGCACAAGGATATATGTGCCTAGCAGGGGGGGGCGAGGACGACGCTTAGGCAAATCCGGGGATGCAGAGGAATACTTCTTGCTGATGCCGGAGCTTCAGGTGGAGCTGATGATGATGTGGTTGGCTCACAGCTCCTGCAAGGCTCCTCTGCAAGGCTCCTGCCCACTGCTAACAACGTTTGACAAACAACAACAGGGCCGCATTTACAAGCAGCAGAGGCTGAATACTGATATGCTTATGCTTAAGTTGGCAAATAACACACTTTTTATGTGCTGATATCATTATAAATGTGCTGCCAGTAATACACTCAAAGCGTTGCCGGGTGCGGAGACATCTGCAAAACATTATTATGGTCCCTGTGGCAGTATGCTCTCTGTATGTGTGTATGTGGACTTTGTGACTTGGATCAGGTGTGTGTGTGTGTGTCTGGCTAGGACAAACTTCAAACACGCCCGGGATAACAAAGGAGAACGGGGCAAAAGTCCTGCCAATATTATATCACCTAATTTTGACATCGTTAGCGGAGACCAGCAGCGACTCCTAATGATTTAACTTTATTAAATTATTCAAGCTACATTTTAATTGGTAACATGATCTGTAAAGTCTGGAAAATGTACTCATTTTAGTTTAATATTAATTTATTTAAATTCATGTAGTTAAAATGCAACGTTAGGCTGAAAGCTATTAAGTCTTTTTTTTTAGATCACTCACTTTTCGTTTCTAATTACTCGTAACTTGTTCTGCAAGATTTTAATTGGAACATATACTGTAAGACTGACTAGTTTTTTAGGCAAATGTTCGTTAAATAATTCAAAAACCTACATATTTTTATTAGTTACGCGTAGTAGTTAAGTTTTAAGAGTTTCCTATTACTCGCTACTCATCCTCAAATCGAAAAAAATCTTTTATTCCATCGCACATCCATCACTCGTCCGATCTGCTCAATTCCCCCATTGCTCCCATTTATTTTTGTCCCTAATTTTTATCATTTTCAAGCGTTTTGCGCGTGTTTATGGCCATGTAACTGGTCCTAGCCCTATTCACCTCCCCTTGCCTGCTCCTGTTTTCACTCACTGGAGTCGTTATTTGCCAAATGGCATGTGGCACATATGACACATGCCACATCTGGCTGCTTAATGCACTCGCTGCCAACTAAATGCGGCATGCGGCATGCGTAATGAGTGCTATCTGCGGTGCTATCCTTATGGCCATAGCCCCTCGCTACGCCCAGTGTGTGGTGACAGAAAATATTGCCTACTTTTTGGGTCGACTTTTGTTGCGGTTGTGCGAGGACAACTTTAATCACTTTGCTGCCTGATTTGTGGTTCCGGCATTGTCACTTATAACACTTGAAACACTGCATATTGTCGCCCGGCCACAGGTCACAAATAAGCACAGGACTTTAGCTGGGTTAATGTGGCGCCTTGGCCACCCCCCTGCCGGAGACCCGCAAAAATGTAAATGTAAATTGTAAATCGCTCTCCCTCCCTCTGGAGCGTATTACATGTGCCTGTTAAGTAGTTAACGCTGTTGCTGTTGTTGCTTACACTCGGGCTTCTCATGCGTTCATTGGCAGCAGCTCTAGGAGTAGTCTAGGATCGGGAGAAAGGACCAAGGAGCAGCCAAGCAGCAAGCAGCCAAGCAACCAGGCAACCGAGCAACCAGACAAACAACAGTTTTGCATTAGTATGCGACTCGTTCCGGCCTTGTCGCCATTTGGCTTTGCATTCGGCTTCGCCCCCTGCAAAATACTCGTTACGAGTGCACTCTATTGCCACCATTGCCATTGTTGCTCCGGTGCCCTGTTTGTGGGCCAGACATTTTTGTTAATTTAATGGCAATGGCAACGCATGGCGACCCAAATTGAGACTGCGACAAAGCCGGCAGGGAAGCTAAACGTTACCATATCCATATTTAATTAGGAATGCCAGCCACAAGTATTTACTTATTCAACATCACGAGCTTAGCTACAGAACCTTGACCTCTTAGTCGTAGCTTTAACATATGGGAAAAGGTTTTCCAAATCGAATGGAGTTTATGGTGAGTCGGGGGAAAATAATGCCCAACTTTCCTTTGCATATTTTCTTGTCTTTACAAGGCCTTTGTCCTCGCTTAAAGCCTCTTTCTCTACGCTGTGAGTTAATAATGTATTTTGGCCAGGACACAGACACATTAGGCCCGACTTGAGACCCTGAAAGAGTTCTGAAAAACAGAAAACCGGCGCTTGTTGCTCCCGCGTGTTCTTCTTGTTGCTATTAAAACGCAATTTTAATTTTGCGCCAACATTAAGCACACATCAGACGTGAGTGTGGCCTTGACTCTTTTTGTTGTGTTGGTGTTCGTGTGTTTTTGGGGCGGAAAAAGGGGCAAATATGCGGCATTTGAAAAATCTTACACCATCCGAGAACACACAAAAAAACATGAGGGAAAACAAGAACAAGAACAGATAACGAAAATGGAAAATTACGGCAAAAGGTGCGGAAGGGCAAGCTGTTCATGCTAAGAAATATTTTAATCTCGAATTTTGACGCGGGCACAAGAGTGAAAGGAGACGAGAACAAAAAGAGAACAGAAAAAAAGCAACATAAATGAAAGGAAACCGAGAACATGAACATTAATTAAGGTATATAACCTGATTGTGATTCGGAAGGAGTAGGACGGTGGACGGAGGCAAAGGATTCGCCGGGCAAAAAAAAAAAAAATAAAATAAAATGCTGCCTTCCAAGACGTTTTCGGGAATGAAATGTGACAGCTCCATCATTATCGTCAGCGGAAGACCGAGGTTAATTACATAATAACCTTTGAAATGTAATTAAGCGCAGACACTCCATGGAGAGCGTGTGTGCGTGTATATATTTGTGTGCTTAGAACACACGCACACCGAGAGTGTGTCCAAAAGCGCAAAAGCCCAGACACATGAATATTGCATCGATATACACGGCCTTCTGGCACTGTATCGGTGACGGGCATTGTCATAAGTACTCATGTCACAGCGTCCGGGCGGCCTTGGCGGTCGACCCTGAGCCACCCAGCCCCCATGCCCACCCCCTCAAGTGCCCAGAGAGCTGCGTTTCCTTCGAGTTAATGACGGAAATTGATGAGCTGGGACTAATTTGGTTAGCCTGCCGGCGGTTTTAGTTGCCCCGATGAATACCATGCAAATGCGGTTCCCAATTCTCTGCCGAAATATCCCATTTTGCAACGCGACGCGACGCCAATCGCCTGGCTGAGCACCATATCTGAGCCGTTGGGGTTTATAATCTGCCTATGTAATGGCCTCTACTTGTAGGGATAATTTTGTAAACTTAAAAGAAGGCAGTTTAAAGACAGAGTTTAAAGCGAAATTGCTTTTAAATCGGGAACTTGAAGGGCCAACGAGGCATAAATATTCTATCGATTTCAGAGGAAGGGAGCTTTCCAGTTAGTTTCTTTGCTAGTTTCAGATACTCTTTATCTTGTACTCTGGTAATTTCCGACTCTCAAAGCTCTTACTTTGCCTTGAGAGCAAGTCAAGGCGGTAGAAGGAACCCCTGCGATGCAGGAGTAGTTCTGGAGCTCTGTTCAACACAAGACATGTGTAATATGTCAAAAATGTAAACTGGCATTAGCCTCCAGCAAAGAAGGCCACTGGGGAAGTGAGTAGAACAGCTTGGCAGACTCTCAAAATCAAACTCATTGGGGGTATCGCACCAAAAAAAGGTGATGGCACTTGGACGGACTCCAGACTTTTGATTCTTTATGGAAGAAGGGAAGAGAGGAATCTCAGTAAGTCTATGGAATTCTTTAAAGAAAGGCATTCTCTTAAGAGTTAAGTAAATAACAGTTTAGAGTATAAAAACGTAAAGATATTTTAAATGGATCTATTGCTTAATCCCACAAACTCTGAGAAGGTATCCCAACCTTACTTAATCATTGACTTTCAATACCAGCTTGCCCTAGAACTCTGGCTTATCCTCATTCTTCCAGTTTTATTCCTTAACCACAGCTACTGGCGCATCGCTCATACGCCATGGTGGCCTGCATCATCAATTGACCTGCAAGTTACTAGCCTAATGTTTAATTAAACAGCTCGCCCGCCGTCTGATAAACGAGTCGCTGGCTGGTTGACTTCCTCACACAACGCAACACAACACAGATGCGGATGCGGAAGCGGGTAAAAAGGACGATTGGGCAGAGCCATTGAGGGGGTGCACAAGGATTCACCGTATCTTTAGCCAGCTTGTTTGTTGATTTTGTTGTTGTCAGCACGTTTGTCGAGCACTGTGCCCGCGTTGTCACGGCGGCTGCACTTATCGGCAGAAGGTGCTGCGCCGACAGCAGCAGGAGGAGGAGCAGGAGCAGCAGCAGCAGCTACTGCGACAGCGCAAATATGGCGGAAGGAAGCAGATTAACACGGCAACCAGATACCAATAACTACAGCAACAGCAACACGGGCGGGGAAACCAAACAAAAACAATCGATGATAGCCCCCTTTAAGGCGGGTGGAACAGGCAAAAGAATATATATACTATATATTTATAGCACACCGGGACAACTGGCAAGCGGTTTAAAAATAATGCCATTAAATGATTATAGAAAGGGGAAATAGCTGGATAATCAGGGAAAATTTTAAATCCCTAATCATACGTATGTATATTTTGCTTAATATTACTCTCTTAACTAATTAGCCTCATTTTCTGCCAGTGTTCATCTGCACGTCTGCTGTCATTTGCTTCTTGTTCACTCCACTTTTCTCTCATATATCCTTTTGCTTTCCTTTCTGTCCTTTTTCCTCGCACACCCACACTCACACTCACACTCACACCCACTCCCAACACACACACATCCCCTTGGAGCCAAGCGCCACCTAGCATTGTATTTTTTTTTGTCATTGATTTCAGTTTATCTCCTCCGCCTTCCAATAAAAGTGAGTGTGTGTTGCGTGTCGGCTTTTATATGTGTCTGTGTGTGTCCTGTGTGTGTGTGCGTGCTTGTGCCGTGGTGTGCGGTTCGCGTGGGCTGTGCACACTTTAAACTGTTACGCACACTTTTGTGGAAGACCGAGTTTTTGAGGAGCGGGAAATTTCCTTGCCTTTCATTTAATTGCTGCCCGCCCGCGATTTAATTCGAACTCATTTCCAATCACGCACATGCCAGGCTTGGGGGGAGGGTTGGAAGGGGTGAGGGAGGATACGGCCTGTCGCCACATGCAACTGAAACTGCGGAAACCAATATTCCCTTGAAAAGTCACAAAAAAAAAAAAAACAAAAAAGAATAATAATAGGTAAAGATGGTTAAAAGTCCTTTTAAACATTATTTTACTCTATTAATTTGCATAATATATAAATTATTTATCGTTTATAGTATTAAGTTTAAGCAAAATTATTAACGAAAATGTCCTAAAAATTCCCAAGTCTGAATTCTGTGACAACATTGTAATATGCACCAAAGCTGAAGTTGAAGCAAATGTTGAAGTTTTTGTACTGAAAACAGGCAAGTTGTAAATTCTTTGTTTGTATATAAAAATTATATTTATTTTCTACCAAATTATATACCCCAAAGCCTAGAACCTGCAGTTTCCTGACTATATCACTCGACCTTGTCAGTGCCAGCGGAAATTGTGGCACTTGAAGCCGGTTCCAGGCTTTAATTGCACTGGAGGAGGCGCAGGGGAAAATGAAAGGAAATGCAGGGAAAATCATAGAGAAGGCGGCGGCCTGAGAGGGAAGCTGGGCCTGGGAATGGGAACTGGGAACTGGGACCTGCACACATTAGTTCCGTCTGACAACATCATTAATCCGCGACTCCGTTAAGCCGGCAGAAACGCGCAAACACACACACACAAAAACTACAATAAATAAACGCAGGCGAAAGCCAGTTTTCAACGTGGTTGTAATGACTGCAAATGTGAATGCGAGTGTGTGACACTCTGATTCAGTTTTCAGCTCTCGTTCTCATTCCCATTCCGATCCGGATTCGGTTTTGGATTCAGTTTCCCAATGGGCCTGTTCCGCTGCCCGCTGAACATGCAAATCAAATTGAAAATTGGCCCAGCGCTCTGGATGGGCATCATTATTTTGCATTAAATTCTGCAGCAGTTGTGCGTGTGGCAATAATTTGCGAAAATAGCCAGCAACAAATCCCATTAAATGGACAGAAAACGAAAAAGTAATGCACAAAGCGAAAGGCAGCGGGGCGCATGGTGGAGCGGAGCGTTGAATCTGTGCTGGGAATCAATGTAATGAACGGCCACCGCAGAGTGAAAACAAATCGCATGCATCGGGGTGCACGGTGAATAAAAAAGAGGTATAATTATTTTCAAGAGATTTTAAATTAAAGAGAATTAAGGATATTACAAAAAATCAATGGCAGAGAGCTTTTTTCGGTTTTAAGTTAGGCTGTGAAAATATGTCTTGAATGCTCATTAAATAGCCTGATTCTCTTCTATATTATAATAAAGGTTATTAAAAAATAACTTAAATGAAATTCAGTTTCTGCTTAAGCCAATTTCCATTCTTCTTCCTCGTTCATTATACATTTCTTAATTATACACACAATCGTATATAATATATGGTTCTTCTGGTTTCTCCCAGTGCACACACAGACCGTCCAAGAGCCCCCTGGGCAAGCTTTACCTAACTGCCAAGGATGAACTTGTCCTGACGATTAGGGATTGCTTTAATTGTTTCAATCAATGTTGCATACTTTCGGGAGAATCAACTAACTGACAAGTTTCCACTGCCGCTGTTTACAACTTTCAGTTAAACTTTACTCAGCAATTACCAGCCCTGGAGGCCCAGCCGCCTTTCTACCTCCTCTCCCGCCCAGTTGTCTGCGGCTGATGAGCAAACAAACATCGGGAAATCGGGCCATCCGCCCATCTGCCCTGCTCCCGACATCCACCATGAATATGCAAAGCGGACGGGGCAACAGTGTCGCACAGCTGGAGGGGCGTGGCGGCGGCATAACTAGCGTTTAACATTAATAAAAATTTGTAGTCAGCAGGTGGCGCCATGACAGAGGAAGAAGACAAAAAAAAAAACAAAAAGAAATAATAAAGGACAGCCAGAAAGGAAGATGACTTCGGGAAGCCGAAATCTGTATACCCTAGCTATAGTATGTAGTCATTATAGTTTGATGAAAAATTAATAAAAATCCAATTTGAATCCAGGAAGCTAGTAATGGTTTCCTATAGTTTCCAAATATGCAATTTTCAATTACAAAAAAAATATATACTTTTTAAATTTTGAGTCTAATCAAAGCTAGATAGATTTTTCTAAAATTTTTACTATTAAATTTATGGCAGCTAGAGCCTTTAATTATATAAATAAAACTAAATCCTAAGTAACTTTAATTATAACCAAGTACAGAGAAACGTAACTAAATCGACTCGGCTTCTGATCAAAAATAAATTCACTATAAAATGTAAATTCACTCAAAATAGCCATAATACCCTTTATGAGGGTAAGCAACTAAGAAGTGCCTCGTTTTAAATGTAATTAAAATTAGTTGCACAACAGAGGGCGGACAGGTGGGGGCGTGGCAGCGGCTGAGGCTGACGATTCTGGCGAAATGAAGTGAAAATGTTTGCTGAATATTTCGCTGCATAATTCCAGGCGCGCTGAATGCTAATCGCACAGAGGGAATAAACGGGAAACGGAAGTGGCGAAAGGCAAAGAACAAAATGGCTCACCCAGGCAGATACATATGCAAATAGATAACAAGGCAGGACTCCCGTATTTGCCCAGGACACCACTGATTGTGATGGCTTTGGCTCTCTCTGATACCCCGCATAGTACAAAATATATATTAAATATGTACTTAATTCGAATATACAGATTTCCAAGGCTGGGAAATCAATGAAAAATATTTAAGAAAAGTTTTAAAAGCCCTTCAACATATTACATATTACGTTTTAGATATCACCTAGTCGAGTCTGTTTCAGCTTCTGTATTTACTTACGCCTCTTCCTTTGCCTTGTATCGAGCTCCCTCATTTTTTTTCTTCTGCACTCGGCCTGGCGACTGCATTTTGTGCTGAGTTTAGAATTTAATTAAATATGCTGGCGGCCGCCTTTGGCCGCTGGCTGCTTCCTCCTTTAATCGCCGCCTAACCACAGTGGCGGCCAACAAGTGTCAGGCCACCGTTCGCCGCTCGCCGCTTCGCACTCATTCGGAAAATTACAAGCCACATAATTAAGCGGCAAGAGCATTTCCTGAGGCTTCCGTCGACCTGGCCCAGAATGCCAGGAGCAGTGGGGAACAGGGATAAAAAAGAGCAAATAAGGGAGACAGAATGGCGAAAAAAAAGGGCGGCGAAACGCGGCAAAAGGAGCCCAAGAAGAAGGCTGGTGAGACGCCCACTAATGCGTTGATAATTATTAAACGGCAGCAGGCAAACAGTAAAATCAGCAAAGGCCCAAAGCAGCCAAACCTTTCGGGCAACGAAGCCTTTAATACCCTTGAAAAGTTACCCTAAGGAGATTCTATTGGGTTGTTAATATTTCTAAAAATTAGGAAAGAACCTTAAGTGGGAAATACGTAATATATTTCATTTAAAATAAGTTTAAAGTTTATATAAATAATTGTAATAAAGTCTTTTGAAGGCTATTCAAAATCCTTGTTATATTTTCATCCGTCAAAGACATACTCTGCCAGACTGGAGACATTGCAAATATATAACTGAATAAACAGAAATAAAGGGAAATAAAAGGGGGACCCGCACAGAAAATTGAAAGTAAAAATAAACACGAAAGCGCCAATTGTTTATTTTTGGTTTCCTTTCCTTTTATATTTTTTGTAGGATCGCGCTCTCTGTGGTGTTCTGTCCTCGTGTGGCCCTTTGTTGCCACCACTACTTAGGCTTTGTGCGGGAATCGTAAATATTTTATTAGTTAAATTACGAGAAACGCCACAAAGCACAGGAAACAGAAACAGGGCAGACGCCAAAGCTGCCAGAGGTCGCAAACGTCACGCTCGGGGTTCCTGGTAATGCCAGGGGTAGGTCTAGGAATGTTTTAAAAAATTTGCAGAATGAATATATAGAGAAAGTGACAACAGCAAAGGATATATAAAGTCTGAAGGAGCTTCTCAATCTCTTTCTCAGAGTCAAATTAATTCCCCGTACTTCCTAGGGCTTCAAGTCTTCTATGATCTCTATAAATCTTTATCAAGTCTCCTATGCATTTCCACTACCCATCGATCTGCTAGCATATCCTTCAAGCTTTTGGCCATCTCTCCAACTGTCAGACTAGGTTCTCGTCCTCGTCCTCATCCTCTCTCTCCTGTTTGTTGGACATTTTGTTTTTTAGAAACCAGCAACCAGCAGATGACGATTTATTAAAACTGACAGCGCAGAAATTGTTGTGTTGATTGATTCAAGCCCAGAAACAAGGGGAGTGTCCCAGTGGAAAGTGGAAATTGTCAAACATGCCATGGTCAACATCAACAAGCTGAAGGAATGCCTTCTTAAAATTGAACTATGGCCGAAACACAAGGACCAATAGGAGTGGTAGTAACATGACAGGTCCTAATCCCATCCCCTAGAGAGCCACCGAGGATTAGGAGCAACAAGTAAAAGAGGTTAAGGGTTCCCCAAGGTGCCGGCTGTAACTCCAAGATGGTCTCCTCCCAAGCATGCAGCTGTCCTGTCATTTCGTTAAGGAATTTTTGCTTTTTTTTGTTTTGTTTTGTTGGAACAAGAACAACTCACGACCAAATGCACTTAAAGGCCACGCCACAGTACACCACACACACACACACCATGGAGTGGCGGCCATGCCATAATCCGGACTGAAAAACTCTTGACTTTATGATGAACGATTTACCACGCCATTGCAAATTAAAGCAAAACAGAGGAGCGGACCGATGTGTGTATGTGTAGTATATTGCCACGGGGCATTGGCGGCGTTGGTCCCAAAATCGAATAAAGCACTCTGACAATCATCGGCATGGTGATGCCACGCCCTCATGCCATTCGTTGGTACCCTAACTTTTTGGTATAGGTATTACCAGGGCATATCGAATTCCAGAAAGTTTATATTCAAATTTAAACCTCTTCACTTTCCTTGGTAAAATACAAAAGTTTACATTCATAGTACTGAGTATCTCGTAGTCTTGACTTGATCCTTTTTTTTCGGCAGCTGCAACATCAACAAGCGAACAAGCAAAAGCTCTGCCCTAAAAACTGGCAAGGGGGCGGCAGGCAGCCAGAACAAGTGCATCATCCGGGGCGAGCAAAGCAAATTCCCCATAAAACAAATGCGCAAATAAAAATGTTTATAAACAGCGTCGACGGCGGATAGCACTTCACGATTTTTGGGATGTGCGCGACAGCGATTCATGCAGAGAATCAGGATGGGGATGGGGACAAGGACTCACTCGAGGCTATGGCTGGTGTGGATGGAGACAAGAATTCAGGCAACAGTATGAGCTAGGTAATCCCGCAGAAGAGGTCACAAATGAAGTCAGCCAAATCTGCTGGAATTGCAGAGACACTAGACCTTGGAGATGTGAGAGGGGAAAGTTAAGTGGGTGGCAGCTCTTTGGATATTTCTTATTCACACTTACACCATAAATTTGTTACTTGCTTCTTTAATCGTTTAACTGGGAGACTATTAAGTTTGTTATACAATTAACTGATATTAAAGGTTTTCATTTAAAAGTAAAGGATTAATTATGAATAATTACAGGGCCCAGACGCGGAGCCTGTTAAACTGACTAAAAAGTGGACAAAAACTATCTTTGATTCACAGGTGTCTGACCTGGCTCCTTTATGTAGGGAAAATGCGTGGCAGGACATACATATGTATAAGTTACTTGAAACTCACTCTCTCCTGTCTTGGCTCACTGTATCCTGCTGCCATGACCTTGAAGTTAGACACAGAAAATGTTTGGGCATACCTAAGTGCTTTCTACAAAGCACAATGGGGTCAAAGAAGTCTTGGATGGGACAATATTAAGTACAAAATAGTTACACCAACTTAATATATATATAAATAATTAGAATAAGTATTAAGAACAAGTATAAGGTTACCTTTAAACATTTTCAATAGAATATTAGCTCATCAAACTTGTGTAAATCGCTACAAAAGGAAGTAAAGGCATTTGTCAAGTCCACAAAGGATTCGAGTTGGTGACCAAGTCCAAGTCCGAGTCCTCTTGCTGGTTTGATTATGAGCCTGAGAAGTGGCTGCTGCATTGTTTTCCTTTTCACCTCTGGGACATGCACTTCCCGCAGTCAATTCAATTTAATTTCACCTGCTCACCGATCAAAGGGATTCTGTGCCAGATTGTCGGCATTCCTTGGGACTTCTTTGACTTCGTCTTGACTTTGCTTTTTAATAAAATTCAAATATAATGCAAACAATGTGCCATAAAGTCGTGTCGCTGAGGGTCATGACCCCACGTTCCCCTTGATTTTTATAACCATTTCCATTTCCCCACATAGCTCATAGTTTTTACTCAACTGTATGCATTAATTTGATTCCTTTTGGCCGTCACTGGTCGGTCCTCCTGCGGCTCGTTTTGTATTGTAATATCCGGCCGCGCTTCCTGGCCAAAGGAGGCCTTCATTTATTATTCAGCACACTTTGGCCGGCAGTCGTCGGGCGGCTGTGTGATTTCTGCCAACTTTATGCAGCGCTTTGTTTGCATTTTCCAACTCATTAAGAGTAATTTGCTTTGCTCTCCGTTATGTATTTTCTCTGCTTCGCTTTTCTTTTTACTTTTTTTTCAATTTGCTTTGCGTTTTTCAGCGGCGCTGGAGGTGCTCAAGTGGAAATTAAACACGCCGCCGGCCGCCAACCGCCAGCCGCAGAGGCTCGCCCACCTCTCGCACTTACCTAGTCGCACCTCAACTTGCCTCACCTCGATTGGCCTAAATATTTATGGGCGTTGGCGTTGGCTCTAAATAATGGCCAAATGCCTGTCCAGCTTGGGACTTGAGTTAATTAATCATCGCATGAAAAATCACTGTATCAGTGGTCAGCCACAGAATCGGCAAGTGGTGGTCCAGTAACTGGATGCGAAACTAAACCTGAGGCCCCCGGACACAGCCTAAGCGAGCCCATAAATAAAGGGACAACAAACACACACGGACGCACGCACGCTCCGGGGCAGAGGCAGGACGCTGAAGAGGGCTGAAAATTACGCACAAAGTTGTTGTTTCACGCACAAGCCAGCAGGACAACGACAACGACAGCGACGACGACAGAAATGTGGTCAAAACAGGCTAAAAAAGGAGGCAATGTGACAGGGACAACAAGGCGACTGGCGGCAGCCCACTAAGTATGCGCCAGTAAGCGATATGCCCAGGCAAGAGGAGAAGGAGATCGGGACACAAACACCCTTGAAGCAGGAGCAGATGATATTCATGGCTTCAGAGAGTCGGCACAGTGGCTGGAGAGCAGCCAAAGGTGGACACCATTGGATAATTTAACTAGCAAATTGTCCATTGAATACCATTACTTTTAAGCGTCACTCTTCATCATCATCATCATCATCATCGAGAAACAATACAGAGGCAAAATATATATAATAAAATATGAAATATTTTCACAATTCACTCAAAATTGCTGTCAATTGTTAACATTTACAGCATCATAAATGCTTTAAAACTTTAAAGATAAATTAAGAAACAGTCTGGAAACTAAACCCTTGATTTTCCCAGTCCTGCCTAGCATGCAACAATTTGTGGCACTTGAAACGCCAGTTGCCCCACATTACACCCACCATCCTGGCTCGTCGGCCATCGTCCTGCGCCTGACGCCTCCTGACGTCTGACGGAAGGAAGTCGACTGGCGTGGCCGAAAACTAATGCTAATGTATGTGTGAGCCACTGTGGACCCCTCGATAGCTTTCGCCCCTTGGGGGCAGCTCTGCCTGTGACGCGATATCCTTGTTAAGCTGAAGCCAGCAAAACGCTGGAATAAAATAAATAATCATAAAATGGAGAAGTAAAATGACAAATTATTTCCGTTTCCGTTGGGCGAACTTCCCAGGACCAGATCGAGACCGAAACTTGGCTAATATAATATATGCAGCTGCCAGATGTGGGTAAGATGTAGGATGCTGGATCTAGGACCTACAGATGATCCTGACAGTTTGTCCGAAACAAGTGCATAATGTACTTAGGGCGACCGGTTGGCTGCCCTCTGGATATCCCTACGCAAAGTTCTTCCAACTGGTTTCTATGCCCAGGATCGATTGTCAAACATTGTTGGTCGCCCATTGCCAGGTTAGTGCTCGTATTGCTTTAATTAAATATTTACACGCGTCCAGGCCAGTTCATAATGAATAATTATTTTATTACCCAAAGGGTGGGTGCCAAAGCTAATGGAAAAAAATATCAACAAGTCGCCCCAAGGATACTCTGCTGGCGAAGTGAGCTGAAGGAAGTCCGGGTAAAGAGTAAATTCTGCCCACTCACTTTCACTCACCCGCTCTCGAACGAGTCCTTTGATTGACAAGCTGAGCGAACCCTTCCACCAACCGCCACAAAGGGCAGGCCCTGAGCTACAAAATTATGACCGCAATTTGGGAAATGAAATGCATAAAGCAAAATAAGCAAATGGCACGCAAAATGACCCGGGGCGGCGTCAAAGCGCTCTAATTGGCTTGGGTGGCGTTGGTGGTGGCCCAAAGAGGTTTTCCCAGGCTCGGGCGCCATAGAGGGCTCCCTAGTCGAGTGCCACACACAAGGTATTGATTCTTGGAAAGCCCCTTTTGCCCTTGTCCTTGTCCGGATCAGAGAACTAACCCTCTCTGCTGCTCTTAATGTCCAACCACATTTGTGGTTTTCCTTTCTCATAGCCAAGTGTTCTTCAATATTTTCCAAAAGTCTGTTTTTGCACAAGTTCCTCTGTATGGGAAATTAACGAAAAATAACCCGTACACCCCTCTCACCTGTTATTCATGCTGGAAATTTGGGATATTTATGCAATTTCATTAAGCCCTTGGATGCTGTAAGTTCGGCCAAGGTTGCCAGCAGGGTCCTTGAAACAAGCCTCACAGTATCGATGGAGCAGAAATCAGAAATCTGAAATGTCTGCTTTGGACACATTTGGGATTTTAAACAGTTTCCACTCGCATAAATGTTCAGCAATGTGCACTTGAGTTATTTGCCGTGTTAAAAGTCACTGGGGGTGAACTGGGCGGGTTCAAGGACCAAGCTTTTGGGTTGGATGGAGGGTAACCCACCCATAGGCCCCCGGGGCCTTCCCATTGAACTTGCGGCGGACCCACCAACACCACCGCCAGCAGTGTGGATAACCTCGTTTCGTATTTATCAACGACTCATCATTGTGAAGGGCGCCTGTCAGCGGGCCGCGCCCCGTGTCGATGGTGTATTAAGCCGCCGCCCTCCCCTGGGGGAACTTGGACCGAGGCCGCTCCCGGCGGGCACAGGCACGGGCACGGCTTCCGAGCGCCACTGACGCCACCGCAGACGGAAACTCAAAAATGGCGTGCCGAGCAAAAATTAGGCAAATAAACTTGTCAACACATTCAACTTCATTATCGGGCCGCAGCCGCTCCCCGTTGGCCGCCGCCCAAAAACTTACCCGTCTGCAACCTCTTGTGGTTATACTTTTCCGCCACGACCTCGGGGCTGCGTCCTTGTGCGGCCTGAAAGTAGAGAGGAGATAGAGAGCAGATGAAATTATGACCTGGCTCAAGCGGCGAGATCCCAAAAAGTGGCAGTCGTCCCCCGGAATATTCATATGTGCGCATGCTTTGGGGCTTAATTTAGAGTGGCCAAGGGTTCAGCTGGTTCAGCTGTGGCCAGAAAGGATTCGCTATCTCGCGCCAGCTTAGCCGTGGGCAAAGCACTGAAAGAATTTTGCCCAACAAGCTATTCGTATGCTTTCAGGACTCTCGAGAAAAATTTCAGATAAATCATAAAGTTTTATAGATTTACAAGCAGTTCGACATACAAAGACCAACTTAATCAGGCGAAGCAACAGTGGGCATCAATTTTACAGTCCCCCAAGCGGGGATCCAAACAATTTGCGCAAATATTGTTGTTTGCATATCGAACCCTTCTCTCCACCGACAAGGCCATCGCCATCGCCATCGCCATCGAAAGCTGGGCACAATGAGCTGGGCGAGCAAACAAATTTATGGCCATCATAACGAGAAGGAGAAGCGGCAGAGTCCGGCCCGATAAAATGTCTATAGTGCTACATAATAATCATAATAATAAATAGCAATAAAACTGCTACAAAGGAAATTAAATTTCGGTATCCGCAAGGAATTTCGAAAGAAAAAGTGCACACAGGAACAGGAAGCCAACTGAAGGGCAGCCGCCCCGTTTTGCGGCCCCTAAATTTCCCCATAAGCTGTTTAACTGAGTTATTAAAAAGGGCAGGGAGGCCTGCGGGTCAGTCCTTGGCCAGGCCAGCGGCGTTCAACGTTCCGCATCCGCATCCTGCGGACACGACACGGGACTCTGCGGAGCAGGATAGCTATATTAACGTTAATTAATGTTAAGTGCCTAGGCGTTTTACAAAATCATTTAAAATTTTCAGCGCCACCAAAGAGTAAGAAGGACCAGAGCTAGAGGCTTACTTTTTTCTGGAAATTGTTCTTTAATAAACAAATAAATATAAATTAATAGGAAATCGAAACAGTCATGTACATAGGCTTTCCTAGAAAGTATTTCACTTCCAGAACGCACCTTAAAGGTAGAGATATCTCCTGTAAGATCAACTGATAGTTCAAATCTCTCGTAACTTTAATATATATTCCCCAACCAAGCTTAGCTTAGCAAAGCTCAAATTTAAAAGTAATAATTATTTCCAGTTAAAAAGTAGCCATCTTTCCTCTGGGAAAGGTCAACTGTGGTCTCTTCCGCTTGACCTTACCTCAGGAGCCTGTCAAAACGAACCTTTACGGTTCTCTGGCACCTTTAAGGATCTGACAATGCCCCTGTATATAATGTATAGTATAAAGCGCTTTTGTTACGCTTGGACGGCTTGTGGGCGGCGGGGCGTTGCCCTCAAAACTGGGGCGTGGCCATATATGACGTGTGACAAATTTTTGCGGTTGGCAAAGCCAACAAGGGTCCAGCGGAGGTGGTCCGGAGGTGGCAGCAAATGTGTTGCACGTCTCCTTGTCTATGGTTGGAAAATTGTCCAACATATCCGGGAGCGTTGAGGTTGGCTGCCCATTGTGAGCGCAGGAGGCGGAGGGCGGAGAGCGTGGACATGGGCGAATGGGGCTTTGTCCAGAGAGCGTTTCACATTTCGAGCTGCCCATTTTACTTGCAGTTAAATAGGGCGGAAAAATAATTGAACCATTATCAGGCAGTCTGCCGCCGGGTGAGAGGGTGACGAGGATGGCATGGATGGGTGTGAGGGTGTGAGGGGTGCCAGTAAGGGTAGGACACTTAATTCGTATGTATATGTCCGTGTACCGACCCTCGCTTCCCGTCCAGAATATTCCTATCCTTCTGCTAGGCCGCTCTGTGAATAAATTTCGAGCTTGTTTCGCCTTTGGTTTATTGTGCTTATTACAAAATATTTAACGCCACACTCATACACACACACACAGAGGGCAAATGCGAGGCGGGGCCACGCCCACGCTGTCACTGGCTCCTTGCACGTCCTTCGCTGGCGGCCAGAAATTGTTGCCTCATTGTAAAAATTTATGTTAATATTTTAAATTTGTACGCTGGCAGGCAGCCGAACGGCGAACGGCGAACCGAACTGAACTGTGGGCAGTAACAATATGCTGCTGCGGTTGGGCGCCACTCTGCACCCACTCTGGGAACCCCACCCTGCAGTTGTTTGTTGCCCTGGTTGGCCCGAGACTTCCCCCTCGTCGCTTGTAAAATTTAATGTAATTTCTACGCTGCCGGCTCTAGGCCACGGACGTTGGCCAGGACACCATGGCACTACGGCAGGACATGCCCGTACTGTTGGCCGTACTGTTAATAATGCCAACTTCTGCAGGGCGACGCGTCGCTTAAAGTGCGGCCATATTTTTAAAGAGGCCACAAACTGCAATGACAGTTCACGTTGCCGTTGCTACGGCTGTTGCTGTTACGGCTGCCGGACACGCATGTGTAGTGGACAACGCACACACGGTTTTATAAATATTTCACGCTCATATTTTATGGGCATTTTTCATAGGAAAAGCTGACGCCGGAGAGCAGCTTGAACGGACAGAGGAGACGGAGACGGAGAGAGAGAGAGAGGCGTTCGGCATCATTAATTAATCTCAAAAAAAAAAAAAAAAAAGGCGTTGATCCTGATGAAGCGCAGGAGTCATAAGACCAGATTGTGGCACCAGGAAAACTAAGAGGATATTTTATAAATATAAATAAAGCCAGCAATGAAGAGTCTCCTATCATTCTTGATATTAAAAATATATAAAAAGTTGCCTCACAATTTTTCTTTCTGTGTACTAAAGATTGTATGCAGCAGCATTGTATTTTAAGGACACGTCTACGCTCTGCCACGCCCACATCAGCCTGCCGTCATTTTGCGGCATGTTGCTGCGTTGAGCCTCATTAAGCTCACTTTGTCCTGGCGAACCCTCTGCCCCTGTCGCCTTCCCTGTGTCCATTTAAACAGAAAACCCACCAGGACACCCCCCATCTACAGCCACAACACCCGCTGAATCCTTCGCTGATTCATTCCTTCTCGTTTGCCATAAATTATTTTTAAATGCATACTTATGTGGAATTTTGCCACGCGCTGCCGCGACAACTTTCCATAATTTTTATTTACATGATGCGGCGGCGGCGGCAGCGGCTTGGAGCTGTTGGCTTCCTGACGAGGGGCGGTGTGTAACCGCATTAAAATGATTTGCAACGCGCGGTGTCGGAGATGTCTGAGACCCAGAGCCTTTACAAAAAAAAAAAAAAAAAAAAAAAAAAAAAGTAAGCGGACATTGCTGCCAAAGTGGCCATAGGAATGGCGCTGCTGCACCACTTGCCACATGCATCACTCGCCATGTTGACTGCTCCGGTTCCTGCTCTGCTCCTGCTTCCCTGAATTTGATGTCAGTCGGAGGTCAGGCGATAGGGCAGGCGGTGGGTGTAAGAGCCTTTTAAAGGACACCGAGCAGAACAAACTTGAATGTCTTCTATAAGTAGTGTCATTTAGTAAAATATTTACTAAGAAGTTCAAGGAAAGAAATAGGTTTAAAGTGTCTAAAAGATTGTGGATGGATCTTTTAGGGCTTCCTCTGGTACCATTCTCCTATAAAACTTAAAATGTATAGCGTTACCCATCTTACTGTAAGTTTATCTTTGATTTCAAGTATATTCTGTCATTCCTGCCTTGACCGCAGTACCCTTCAAAATAAAGTACAGTGCTTCGATTATGCGAACAAAGTCAAAACTGGCCTAGGGGCTTATCCAGTTTCCTCATAACCCAAGCCGCACTTGGACAAAAGTGTTTCGAAAACAAAAAGAGTGAAGCTGGAAAAATATTCACACAATCTGCGACACCGAACTTTTGTGAGTGAGTTTGTGTTTTGGCTGGAATTTTGCCGAAGTAAATATTGTGCATATGGACTGCAGCTTAGTAGCTGCAGTCCCCTCGAGCAGCTGGAGTGGAGTGTATTCCAAATAATCCTCTTTTGCACCCACACACCACTTCCCTTCTGTTCCCCTTCCTCTGGGCTGCTAGTCAATGTAATTATTATCAACTCTGTGGCTCCAGATTCCAGATTCCCTGGCCATATGGTGCTCCTTCAGGGCTATAAATACACCACTGAGCATATGTTTTGGCTTAAAAAAAACCGTTTTCCTTAAGCCTTGTTGGGCCAGCATGTGTAAGTGCAGGGACTCTCTGCCATGGAATTACCTTAATTATTTATTTTTAGCCCAGCCAGCAGCCTTTCCCCCTGACTTTACCGCTGACAAAAGTGGAAATGATGAACTGGTTAAATATTCAGATTTGATGACAGGCCCCCGCCCTCAGACTCGACCACTCAATCAACGATATCGATCGATTTGCAATCTCAGTCCGGGAGGAAATTGTTGTGAAGTTTATTTATTTATTTTATGAAAACTGTTACATTCCATTCTCTCTCTCTCTCTCTTTGCATATTTTTTTGTGCCGCTTTCAAGTCGAATTGAGTATATATATCCTGCACACTGGCCACTAAGAATATGGCAAGCACTGAGGCTCATAACTCGAGCATTTAATTACTTAAGTAATCCGTCGTTGGAGATGGATTTTTGAGTATGTGGCTACAGCAGATGGAATACAAATCGAAGAGAGAAAAGGCTTGTAGAGGCATCAGGCTTGGGATTTACTCTAGAACATCCTTGAAACCAAGTTGCTTTAACTTTCTATATCAAAAATCAATAATATCCAAATGAAGGCAGAAAGGGATCAAAATGAAAGTGAATAAAGGGGAAACCCCCATTTATGAAAGGTGGAGGAACTACCTCCTGTCGCATCCTGTAACCCGAACCCCATTTTGGAGACTGGGAACCTTTTGTGGTTTCGATTTCAGCTTCAATTTTCCACCTAAAATCCCAGATGGAGGTCCAGAGCTGGTCCAGATTTGTGCCTGTCACAACGGCTCAATGCCGCTGCAGATGTCAAGGCTGAATCGAGTAGGCGTAGGCCGGGTCTAGGTGGGTGGTGGTTGGATCTCACTTAGTTCTCGACTTTGGCTTTGGCTTTTCTTTTGACATTTTAGCCGACCACCAAAGCGTCAACTTGAGCAACAGCGCACAGCAAGCGGCGTTTAATGTTAACGCTTTGTTGCCGATGCTGCCGCTCGCGACCTCCCCAAGTCTCTCTACCTCTCTGCACCCCCCCCCCCCCCCCCCCCCTGCTCTTTCTCTCCTTTTCTCTAAGAACTCTCTCCCTTTCTCCGGGCAGTTCACATAATTTAAATTCCATGCCTGTTTCACGCTGGTCTCTAACCAAGCTGCTTGGCCATGCGACGCACATACAAAATGCGAAATGCGCCATAAACGAAAATGGCTGGGCCCCTTGACTGTGTTTTTTGTACTTTTATTTGTTTTTATTTTTTATGTATTTTGGCCATGGGTGTGCGTGTTGAAAGCGAGAAGGGGCTCTGAAACTGGAACTGGAACTTCAATTCAATCAATTACGCCTTATGCACTTTAAAAGTAGCTATTTCATTAAACAAAACATTGTTGCGAGGTAGCAGCTAACAAGAATAGAGTTAAACTTGGCCAAAACTATCTTAAGAGAATAAAGGAAGGGAATAAGGGAGGAATTTATAAGGAATAGATGAGGAATATATATACGAGGAATATGTGAGGAATATATGAGAAATATGTGAGGAATACATGAGGAATATACTATGAATTTACGAGGAATATATGAGGAATATATGAAGAATATACGAGGAGAAAACATGTTTTTGTTTTTAAATTATTTATAAGAAACTACGATCAACATTTCCTAAATATATCTCAATTCTCAACAAATGCAAGCGGCTAACAGGTATGCCTTTCCTGGTTTGACTTGATTTCTACAAGATATAATAGTCTGTCTTAAGTCCTAATGCTCTCTTATTACTATTGAATTCATGCCAATAAATATATTTTTGCAAGTGTAATAGATGAACAGCCAAAATTTTACCAATTAGGTAAAACCTTTAAGTGATAACTTCTATATATATGACATTATATATCATATATCTTATATACTAAATGTATAAATTACATTTATATACCCAAAAAAAAAAAATAATATAATATTTTCTTAAAGTGCAGACAAGTGCCAGATGAGCGCCAGGTAAAAAGAGGGCCCCTGGCAATGGCCTGGGGGGGGGGGCACACCTTTGACTGCTCGGAGCTCTGGTGTGCGTGAGATCTTTTTGTTTGCCGGCTCGGATGTCAGCTGTGGATGTGGGATGGGCTCTGGCTATGGGTGGGTGGCAGCTGCCTAACCCTTGTAAGCCCGTGACCTTTTGACTACCCCCACCACACCACACCACACCACGCCACACCGCAACGTAACGCACCGAATGTTCGCCCATTGTTTGCGTGCGTTGACGAGCGAAAGGAAAATCCATTGAAATTCAATTTAAGGAATGTTGACAAACGTTTGTCATGAGACAGCGACACCAGCCACCGAGGATGCCAGTGTCGATGCCGACGACAAGCTTAAAGAGTTTTTCAGCCAGGTGCTGATTTCCCGGTACTGCCATGTCATGGAAAACTCTCGGCTTAACCTTTAAAATCGCTTAATCTGACGCGAAAAGCCTGCCCGGGGATTCATTAAAGATTCTTGTGTCACTGGAGATGGTGGTTAAATGCGATGTGATTCCTGGCTGTCCTCCTTTGCTATTAGAAGCAACATCGACTTGCACTCCATACGTACTCCCATATATGTTTCTATATATTTATATACATCACCTAATTACAGCAAGCACTTGGCTGGGTCGATGGAAAATTGAAGCTCTTAAACTACTTCAAACAGTGAATGAGATGGACACCCTCTAGTCGGGGCAAGGAATGTCTGGCTGGTGGCGATGATGGAGCACTCAAGGTCCTTGGGTGGGTGGTGTGTGCTGACAGCGTTTGAGCCAAAGGACTCAGCTCTCGACTCAAAGAGAGTTGGCTTCTTTTCTTTGCCTTTCTCCTTTGCTGTCCGCACAATGGAGACAGGACATGTGTCCTGGTTATGCCAGCGAGATCTCAAATTAACACTTGAAACGCAATGAGGCGAGCAGGGGGCATGAGGACCTGAGATCCCAAGAAGATTGGGCGCCCGAGTGGGTTTCCGTTTCCTTGGTTGAGGATGAGGCTGAGGCTGAGGCTTGCTACGAGCGAATAGAGCGTATGACTTAACAAGTGTTCCAGGCTCCAGACTCCAGGCTTTAGGCTTGCGCTCGTATAACTGCGGAATGTCCTTTACGAGTTGTCATCGGCCGAAAACATTCTCGGGATTGGCTTTGTTAGTGCGGTTCCTTTTTAAAGTATTTTTTACACTTTGCCTGTCATTACGGCAGTGGGGGAGAAAAAGGATGAGGAAACGAGCGATACAAAGGGACTCTATGTGGTTAATGCCAGAGGCCTTTGCTCCTCCCTCTCTTTTTTATTATTTATTTTCCTTCTTTATAGGAGGAACTTTTGGTTACAACAAGGCTTATGGCCTATAAGAAGGGTATGCTAGCTTCGGCTTGCCGGAGCTAAGTAGCCTCCTCTCCCCCAAAGTTATTTTTATTCTTCTTTTTTTGTTGGATAAAACTGTGCCATTTAATGTTAGGCTGTTTGTCTTGGGCCACAAACAACCAAAAGAGAGGCAAGTGAGTTTATCTACGAGTCCCTCTCATACCCGGCCTTGATTATTCGCCAGATTTGCCAAGAATTTCACATCTTTTCGGTGCCTGCAAGCCATGAAGTGGGAGTGGAGCGACTCCCCACTTCAGTAAATCTCTCTTTTATTCGATTCGCTCCAAAATGATTCGCTTTTATGAAGGGGAGGAGCAGGCTGGCCGAGCTGCTTAAAATCTAAATTGATCTTTACAATCAGTTTAGCAGGCGGAGCGGGGAGTAACCTATATCTTAAACTGGAAACTAGAGCATAAACTTCAGGGAATTTCTCTATTGAGTTTCTTATATTTGCTAATTAAGAAATAAGTAAAGTAACTTCTGAAGTAACTTCCAAAGAGGCAACTGACCTTTACGCTGTGAAGAAGTTGCAGGTCAAGTTTCCCGCTTGAATCTTGGCCAAGACCGGAGCCTATACTCCACCTAAACACCTCCCTTTGCTCAATCGATCGACTCAGTCACCTTAGCCCCGGGCTCAGTCGACTGGCTTATGTGTCTAGACTCTAGGCCGCGTATATAGGAATTCTCCGTTTCATTCAACTCTCTGTCCAGACTGAGACTTTGTTATGCGACTTGGATGTCTTGGGGCTCCAACCCCCCCCTGGCGCTTTGTCAATCAAATGTGGCGGCGGGGCAGAGGCATCAATCAGGCCTGCCAATCAACCATCAATCAATCCAGCCAGCTGCTACGGAGCCACATCTTCCTGCTTAAAGGAAACCATTAATTTATTCCATTGAAAGCCAAATACATAAAAGAAGACATTACTCCACTGAAAATGGAAGAGTATGTGGATTATTGTGTTGATTATTTGCCGAGTACTCCCCCTTTCACGTCATCGATACCCTTTCTGAGCGCCTGACAGCCACTTGCTCGACCGCTTCACTGGGGCCAGGACAGGCTGCCTTGAAAAATTCTCAGCTAAAGACAATGAGGCGACGACAGAAATTGCGACGACAACGACGGCTACCTGACAACCCCGAGGTGCCTTCTGTCTGTCTGTCTGTCTGTCTCTCAGCTCCTTGTTGTGAGCCACCCTACGCGTCTTAAGGATCCATTCCCGAGCTGGCTGCTCTGGGTCTGTTTGCTTGCCGGCTTGTTTGCCAGCGCCATTGAATTTTCCATTTCATATTCAAGGACAAACACTGGGGAGGAGTGCTGACAACAGGAAAGAATGAGAGTTCTGGCTTCAGACTAGGCAATACCCTCCCCAAAAAAGATATATAAATATATATATGTATATATATATATCAAAATCCGTATTGGGATAATTTCTTTTTTAGCCAAAAACGTGCTTACAAATTTGACCAGAGATAGTGAGCTGTAGAGTCCTGAATCCTCGGGCGGGGATACCCCGCTGATGTCCTTAAATCGACCCAAGCAACCCTCCACCTGCTCTTGAGCCGCCGCGGGCAGTGACTTGAGTCGAGTCGACCTGGCGACTCTTTCAATTGCGCTATTAAAAATCATTTAGAGTCTGACAAACAAACTGCTGCAGCGCGTCCTGTTTGAATAGCGTCCCCTGCCCTGTCCTGTCCTTTCCTGGGCGAAGGTCCTTGGCCCATGTTTGTTTTTTTTTTTTTTTGGGTAACGGGAACGTATACAGGAATATCTTTCTTCGCGGTCGAAAAACACTGGGCAAACTCAACAAGAAAAATATTTGTGCGAGTTACGAATAGAAATGTGGAAATTAAAATGCAATTAAAATGCTTTTTTATTAAAATAACACATGCCATAAAACGCAAAAGCGAGAGAGATAGAGAAGAAGCTAATAAAATATGCAACAAAATAAAAAAAAAAGGAAAGCGGGAAAGCGCGAGAGTTGTGGCCTGAAAAAGCAAGCGAGCTGCAATCAAAATACAATGTCGACTGCCCCGGCAATGGCCTGGAAGGAGGAGGTCTATCACACACACTGTGGACTCAGCTGGGCTCCAAGCGGAATTTTCACACATCTCAAAAGCAACTTGAAAACTAATTTCAATATTTAGTCTACGTTAGTTGGGCGCAAAGATTGCGAGCAGCTGCGGCTTCTGCTGGCAGGTATTAAGTGGCTAATGAAGTATCTATTGCTGCCGGAGTGCAGGCTCATAAATAATTTCCCAACGCTAAATCAATAGATAACCCTTTTTAACAGGAGCAGCCAAACCCCTGTCCACGTCCGTGTTCGTGTTCGTGTCCGTTTCCAACTATATAAGGTAGCCTAGCCGCCTGGCATTATAAATAACCAAAACGCCAAACGAAAATAGAACATAATTAATGGGAATAAAAACAGCCGGAAGAGGTCGATTGCCGCCCTCGTTGGGGCTGGAGGCGGAGGCAGAGGCTCTATAAATAACATTAAAAAATTATTTAGCGAATGAAAAGCAGGTGGAAATTGGAAACTGACTGAAGATGCGGTAACTGGGGCTCTGGTGCCCGTCAAATGTCAAATTATGCAGTCGACTTTGCCCAGCTTGCATTGAACCCTTGCGAAACAATTTTTTAAATAAATATCGGCCAACGCGGCGTATACGCAATGTAAAATCCAGACAGACTTTGTGTGTGTGCCAGTGTGGCAGTGTGTGTGTGTGTGTGTGCAGCTGACAGTTTTGTGACTTGTGGACACTTTTGCCGGCATTTTGGAAAAGCAAGTGGAGGAAGCCGAAAATTAAACCGAAAACGTAACAATAACAACACGGCAAGCGACGCGGCGTGTGATACAATTTTCGTCGTTTGATTGTTTTAAATTTTGCATTTAGCTCTTGTCATCCTGCTTGTTTATTTATTCGTTTGCATTTCGCCGTCAGTCCCCCGTTTCTGCTCTTGTTTCTATTTTTGTTTGCTAGCTCCACTTGTTTGTTTGTTTGTTTGTTTTGTTTGTTCGGCAGCGTGTTTGCGCCGCTTTGCCTGCCTGTACATTAAATGCAATTCGAATTAGAATCTGGGTTTGCTTCTCGGCCATTCCGCGGCGCCTCGCGGCGATTGGCAATTTAATTGGCCATTTTGTACAACAATTTGTACTGGCCGCTCTCGCTGCTGTTGCTGTTGCCGTTGCTATTGCGTTATTTGCGGTTTGTTTTGTTTTCGGCCGCCATCGGGCCTGTTATGGCCATGGCTTTGGTTAAAAATTTAATGAACATTCGGGGTGGGCCAAGAGCTCTGCTTGTTTTTCCAGTTATTGTTATGAATAAAAATTTGGCTAGCAAATGAATTGGAAACATTGCGGAAGGAGAGAAATTATGTGTCACATAAGAGTGGCCAATTTTTTTCGAAACTACACTAAAAATAAATAAAAAAAGCTGTTATTGGGATTTTAGATTTAATAAAAGGAAATACTAAAGAGTATACACAAGTATATAAAATGTTAGAGTTTTTAGACAACAAGGAATCAATATTTTATATCGATAAAGTATTATTTAGAGTTAATAACGCTTTTCATAAATTCATCCGGCTCGAAGAACCAAATTGATATGCAGGGAAATGATAAAGGTTGTAGGTAGGATTATTCTCTTATTTTTAATAATTTCCCTTTTAAAAAGACTTAAAAATCCCAGCATAACTTAACACACTTTTTCAAATAACTTTATACCAAAACGAACACGGATCAGAATGTGATTCTGAGCCACGACTCTGATGTGCTACTATTACAGATCCCAGCACCGCTAACGAGCATCTTTTAATTAAATGCCTCGACATAAAAATACCGCTTTCGACAGAGACGAATGGGGCGGGCAGAGCGGGATGGCCTAAGAATAACGCATTAATGCAGCTTAATTAAAGGCGATCACAGAACGACGACAGACAGACAGCCCCCTCCCCATGGCTTCTTTTTATGGCACTACCTGAGAATGGGGAGAAGAATGAGGGCTCCACATGCCCGCACCTTGGGCCATCGCTGCTGCTGAATTATGAGCAGCTCCCCGCACTTTTGCCGGCAGTTATGCTAAGCTCTGCAAATGAACATCATAAATAAAGGTCCAGGAGGGGATGCTTGCTGGGCTGTACGTTTTTGGGTGGTTTTCGGGGGACGTCAGGACACGGCAGCACCGCTGAGACCCACGTGTCAAAGAGAGCCCAAAGACAATGTCAAGCAACACCAAAAAAAGAAGGTAAACTTTTGCTCAAAAAGGTAAAATGCATGGAAACGACTGGAAGATACCTGGGAAAATACAGCTCTAATTTGCAGGCTTCGGGAGAAGAAAACCGAAGCTTGTATGTCCTTAAAGTTTTCAATTATAACAGGAAACCGCGTTTTAAATCTATCAGAAAAAACCTTCTTCCCCATAAAAAAGTCCAGCCCAACATGCCTCTGGATGATGACGATGCCAAAGTCGGTGAAAGTTGGCTTCGAATTGCGCGCATGTTTAAATGTTGTTATGAATATGACAGCCGAGCATGTCTGCTAGCGGTTGTAAGCGGGGCGGTGGGGGTGGAATTATTATTTTTGTAATAACCCAGGAAGGGGGAGGGAGGGAGGGGGTTGGAGGAGGAGCCAAGAAATACGGGGCCCGAAGCTGCCGCCGCCTGTCGCTTGTAGGACGACTTCCGCTAATGCAAGTGCCCGCTTCCGTTTCCGCCGGTTCCTCCGGCTGCTTCGCTGCTTTTTGTTTCACTTTCGGCTCATTGCTTATTTCACTGAGAGCGCTATGCTTGTTTGCTGCTTTTTAAAACCTATGAAAATGCAAATTGAGTTAAATATTTATGTGTTTGTAATCAAGGACCCCCGCCCCAAGACATCCCGACGAAATATCAACAGCAGCACCAGCAGCAGCAGTAGCAGCTCCAGTGACAAAAGCTAAAGCCTTGCCTGCTCCTCCTATGAGCCATGAGTACGGGTGGGGCGACAAATAACATTTCCAATTACGCGACTTTATTGCCGACAATATGAGTGGGTAGCGCTTTGGGGTCCGGGTCCTTGCCAGGATCCAAGAGGGATAAATGGTATTCTATCTGGATTCAATTTGAAGTCATATATCTAACATTTTGGGGTTCAGCGTTTAGTAAAAACATTTTATATTAAGATATAATATTTAAGAACTATATATTCAGATCTTATTATTTATAAACATATATATAATAATCTTAAAATATATCTCCAACACCCGGAAATTAGCTGACTGATCACTGGGTACCTCTCATAATTTTAATGTGTGCGATTTCGTTGATTATGTGCCATTGTCGGCTCGTCAAGGAGCCCCTGGGCGGTGGATGATGGGAAGGAGGCGGAGGCCCTCGGTCCTTGAGCCGACGACAGGTGGCCAGGGTTGTCGGTGCAATCAAGTAAATTACGGAAATTTACAACTTGCCGGGGTCACATTGCCCACACCCATTGTGCCAATTACACTTTGCCGGCTTTATTTATATTTTTGTACAAACATACAGGGTACTTTGGCAACATGATAAGGTAAGCAGGGATCTATTCAATGATAAAAGATATAAATTCCACACAGAAACTCTTCTGTGCCAGGCTAAACTTTATCTTCAATTTAAAGAAATATGAATTTAAAGATACATGTTTGTATATATTGCAAGGTATTCAGAATTCGTCTTGAAACTCCATCCTTCGGTCCTTGTTGTTTATTTGTTTGATTGCGTTCTGCAAATTGGCATGGCCTCCATCATAAAATTTGATGTTAGTGCGTAGGCCATGCGGCAAACTGGGGGAATGGTTGGGCAGGGACACCCCTTCTCCAGTTGAATGCCACAGTAAAGCCATTAAACTGATGTCCTATTAAATTATTGAGAATAAATTCAAACAACCAGCAGCGAGAAATGTCAGGCCAGAGAAAAAAAATAATAATAAAATATATATAAAAGAGCAGCGAAAACGAGGCGGACAGGATAAAGCTATAAGGCGAATCAGCGGGTAAAAAATAGAGTTGAACATATCAAATAAATAATAAATAAACGACAGTCGATAAAAAATCGCATCGCTTCTAGTTGTTCCTCTTTCTCCCGGACAGAGAGTGGGTGTGACATCAACGAACAGGACACCACAGGGCCACAGTTCTGTCAGTGTTGCTAATTTATTATTTTTTTTTTCGGATAAATATGATCCGCTTTGGTCACACTTTTTAAGGGTGACTGTACCTTTGGTTGTCTTGTTTCCTTTTTGAAGTACCCTGTTTTATTTTGTATTAATTTCTGGTAGAAGGATAAAGATGTATAGCCTTTTAAAATCCTTCTTCCCGGTTTGGTCATACCTTTTTTCGGTGACTCTTTAAAGTACCAGGTTTTATACTATTTAAAGTAGAAAGAGAAAGATAAAAACCTTTTAAAACGCAATAATTGGCTGTCTTTCACATGATCTATTCTAATTTAATATTTTCCGAATTTCTGTTTTTGTTTTTTCAAGTTTTTTTTGTTTATGAACTGTCCTGTTCTGTTATGTTTCCTTATTTTTTCCTATAAAAAATAAGTCATTGCCAAAACAAATAATAAATTTGTCCCAGCATCACTGCTGGACAACCATAATAAAGCGATTCATTTGCAGATTTTCTCTTCAGCGAATTCTCTTTCACTTGTCATCCCTCCCAACGGAATACCCTGTACACCGGGCATGATGGCCAGAGGAAGAACGTGATGTTTTTCCATAAGCTAAAGGATTGTCACTAAAGTATTCCATATTCAAATATTTAATAACTAATTGCTATTATATTCAAGTTATAAGGTATCCATTAGTCGACTTCCCTACCAGCTTTTTCTCCGGTACTTGTTTTTTTTTATTGTATATTAAAAAATGCGCAAAAAGAACGAAATACAAAGAATAATGAAACGAATCATTGAGGCAAATATTTGAATGGCAAATATTTCAAAAAACACCAATCGTGCCTTTGGTGGGAGAGCGTGTGGGCGGATATTATAAATGTTATTGCTTTTCATTACGCTGAAAATGTCAAAGCGTGTAAAATGTGCGTTTGCAGTGGGTTACAGCAGGCAATCCCGGTGCCCTAATACGATTTCTGCCTTGTGCATACCCCAAGACCCATAATCGCAGTCGTCTTCTGACAAATTGAGGCAAAATGCAGCAGGACTCCCAAGGCAAAACCGAAGCAGATTCATTAATCACCAAACCAAAAGGAGAGAACTGGCGTAAGCCGTGTCTAGTCCGGAGAAAAAAAGGAGAAATGTATATAATAATAATAAAAGAAAAGTCCTTTTTGCGGAGCTTGAGTGCAGTAATAAAAGTTCTGGGAAACAGCTGCCCCAAATGAGGGAAAACCTTGGGAGTTTACCAGGGAAAATGATTCTCTTTCCCTTTCTATAGTTACATTTACTCTGCCTGCATTTCCCTTAAAACCCTCTCTGAGGCTCATCGAATGCAAATATTTGGCCAGCAAACGTCATTCGTCGCCAGCAGACTCTCATTAGTCTGGCCAAAATGTAACCGAAAATATCCCTTCAGCCTTCAGCAACTGTTGGCTAATAGAAAAATTTGTCGCAGGACGAGCGTTATTGACTAATACCCGCCCCACACAGGGACCAGGAGTAAAGGCCTTGTCGCCCGAAATAAACCTAAAGGAAGGAGGGGACTGGAAACTGTGAGCAACTTTGCATGGACTGGGACAAGGACTAGGACTAGGACCAGGACCAAGACCAGGGCCTTCGCTTGGGCTTGACTTGGCTTGGGACAACCCCTAAAACCGAAACCTTTAAAACCATTTAACGTAACTTTCAGGACCAGGCTGGCCAAATACGACAGCCAGGGTACGCGTGTGTGGGCAAAGTTTTTAAAGTGTCAAAAACTTTGGGCAACGTCACCCATCAACAGCGCCACTTTCAGTGGTCATCGAGAGATATTCCCGCAGTATTTTGGAGGAAGAAAGGGGACCGGCACCGGCTCCTGCCCCAGCACCTGCATGTCGCACCTTGCATTCTGCTCCAGGTTCCTGGCGCTTTCGCCTGGCACTTCCTCTGCAGGCCACAAATAGTTGCGGCCATAACTTTTAAATAGATTTGGAATCTGTTTCGAATTTTTAGCCTCCATCCTGCCCTCCAGCCTGGTCGTGGTCCCTTTGTTTAGAGCTTAATTTTATTTTTTTGTTTACGTTTTTTGTTGTTGTTTGCATTTTGCCTTAAAAGGACAGAGGAAAGTTTTCGTTTTGTTGCATTTATGAATTGACAGGTAGCCCAGGAAAATGGCTAGAAAGCGGGTTTTGGCCGTTTTTGGCAGCCCTTTTAGTCAGTCAAGTCAGTGCAATTGTTATGTAATAAATTTGCATTCAGTGGAGTGCTGGCTAAGTTCAACGGCGGCTAATATCGAAATTTTGATTTTCCTTCAGATTTGACCATGATTGATCGACAGAACTGAGCTGGCTTAGATACAGAGAGATAGATAGAGAGGAGAAGTGAAAAAACTAGGACGAAAAAGCAATTCAGCATTTAGCCTCGTCATTAAGACAATACTCTATCTCGGCCTCCGGCCTTTATTTACTTTGCTTTCGTCCTGCAAAGTTTAGTTACGTTCAAACCCCGGCTTCGGGGGGCTTTTCGGTTAGCCAAAGCTCTGCACCGCGACGTCTTTTCCTGGCCGCCGTGTGGAAAAGTGCGTGAAAAGCGTCATGATTTATGCAGCAACTACAGCAATAAATCCATTTTGGCATGGCCCAACAAATGGCATGTTAAATAAACTGGAAACAGCACTTGGAGAGAGCCAGAGAGCCAGGGAGAGAGAACGAAAGGTTGCCATGGAAAAGGACCGGGCCGGGCCGGACTAGGCCGGAAGTGGACGCAATGCAGCACTTCCGGCCTGCCGCTCTGTCCCTCTGTGGACACGCTTTCGGATTCGGGCTACTCCTGATCCTACGGCTGTAGACTCGTCCTGGGAATGACAGGCTTAACGGCAACAGCAACAACAACAAAACCAGTAAGTCAACAACCGCAAAGCTTTTGGCAGTCCTTGGCCAAGGCACAGTGCGGAAATAGAGCTCAGAAGTTGTGTAGATCAAATACGGTCTATATAAATATATAATATATAAATTGAAAAATAAATAAATAGATAAGTGTTAAACAAATACAAATTAAGGCTAATAAAACCTAAACTTTTAAGGAAATGCCTTTCCTCAAGACTAATTTATTTAGAAATAATATTTTTAAAGCCTGAAAAAATATAAATTATTTATATTAAACTAACCTTTATGAGCAGAATTTAGTATACATTTCAAAGGTATCAATTTTATAAAGGTACACTGTGCAGCCTCCGTTTGCCTGTTGACCGCAGGGGAAAGCGTGGGGTAGCCGGCCCAAAAAGTTACCATAAAAAAGTCCCTGCACCCCCGTGACTGTAACCAACCTTTAATACCAAAAAAGTAAAGCGAAACGAAGCTGGACAATGTTTACAGCCATCCAAGCCACTAGCTTTTGCCCCAAGCCAGATGATATAGGATTTTGGGGGGCTAAGAGCCAGGAATCGAATTTGCATGGCTCAATCTGGCACTTTCAGGCCAGGACTTTATAAAGCAAGAGATCAGGATATAGTTTTATAGGAGTTCTTTGACAGGAGTATATGAAGTATGGGGTGGCTTCAATCAAACTCGACTAGCAAAAGTTCTCATATAAAAAATAGTAATCACAAACAACAGTCAAAGATACAAAACCTGTAAAATTATAATTTAGATTAAAATCTTTAAAAATCACTAGGTTATTTAATTGCCAATGGAATGCTAGTCTTAAATAATAATTTCCTTGTAAAATAAAACTTCTTTTGCCCCCTAATTATTATTGAAATATTGATCCTTAAACACTTAACCCCGGTCTCGTTGTCGCCTCAACAGTTTTGAGAGTCTTTTAATATTAAAAAAAACTAACTTGGCTGTTACGCTCTTTTGGCCACTGCACCGCACCACCCCCTTTTGACCCGAACCTCTGTTTTTTGGCGGCACCGCCAATTAGCACACGTGGGGCCAAGAGGCTTTGGCTTTGGCTTCAGTTTCGGTTTCGGGTTTCGCTTGTTTTCCTCATGCGGCGTATTAAATTTGCATGACCACAGAAATATTTCAATATAAAGCGGCCAGGCGGGAAGGGGTGGGGCGGGGTGGGTCAGGTGAGTCGTCGGTGGGGTGGTTCTGGCGGGCAATGGAAAGTTGTTTATATACACTTTTTATAATCTGCTGCCCTGCTCCGCCGGCACTTCCCAACCCATTAGCTTTGCCCCTTTTTGGTTTGTGCTCCGTCAGCGGACAAGGCAAAAACATTTCCGCTGGCACAGCACACAGCAGTGCACTGAAAAAAAAGATGTAGGGGGAACTAGGATTATCGAATTTAAAGTTAAGATATTGGTATTATCGATAGCATTGAATAAATAGTAATATATGTTAATGTTATTTGTAAACAATTTTAAAAATAATTTTTATTTAGATCTATATAATTTCTTATATTAATCTTAGGCTCTTGTTGAGCACAGAATACTGATTTATCGCACATATATCGCAATGTTAAGATATCGATTTGTATATCAATCGATGCGCCAAATATTGTTACATTTTAATTTGATTTAGGTGATTTAGGTACCTAACATATTTGATAGGTTTATATATTTTGTTCAACTAAGCTTGAAATCTTATCGATTTATCGAGAATATATTGCAATGTGAAAATGTTAATCTTATGTCAAATATCAACAAATTTTATCTCATTTTGGTGATTCTGATCTAATTGAAAAATATTAATATGCGAATTTAATTTATTTTAAATAAATTATAAAGATTTTTGTTTTGTGTATTTTGTAGCTTCTAAAAATAGAATACATGTAAAAAATAACCTTAATTGGAAAGAAAATTGAACTAAAAAAAAACTCCTTCAATCTGCAGATTTGGGATTTTGTGAAATGATATTTAAAATTTTTATTTCATACAACAATGAAATAACTAGAAATAAATTATTATTTATTGAGTACTTTTTATAATTAATTATATATATTCTTTACCTTTTTTAAGGCAGAAACATCTTAGCTTTAATCTTAGATTTTTAAAATAATTAATTTGACTACACATGCTATTAAAAATAGTTTAAATAATCACCTCCTTTTCTTTATGTGCATCCCCACATACATAGGCACCGCTTAACTCTCATCAGGCTTTACACCTTTCGGCGCAGTAGGAAAATTTAAATTTACAAAATTTTTTATTTTCATTTTCGTTGTTGTTGTTTTTCTATTTCCATTTGCAAAAATAAAAAAAAAAACGAAAGGGGAGAACCCTTCGTTGGTCCCAAAAATGTCAGAGGCCTCTCTCTACACACACACGCTTCTATGCAGTTTGGGCCTGTTTTGATTTTTTGGCCAAGGGAAAAAGGGAAAACCGGGAGAAGGGAACGTTTGTACGAGAAGCTTATAATCAACATAACAGTCATAACAATGGCCATTAAAGAGCTGGAGGGGGCAGGGGCGGAGTCCTGGGGCAGGTCGTGGCGAGCAGCTGACGGCCAACGCCAACTCATTTTTCATGGGAAGCAGGCGGCATAAATCTGTGCACAATGCGTCTGGCATTTGCTTGATGTCCTTCTCCGCTGTTTCAGTCAGACCCTCCCGCCATTCGCCATTCGTATCTCTATCCGTGTCTGTAAATGTATCTGCACATGAAGAAATCTAGTAGTTTAGTAGTTCTAAAGGTCTCAATAGTATTTGGGAAATAAATTGTAGCTCTAAAAATCTATTTCTAATTTTTAAGCTAATCTTGTGCACTGTTTTATTATTATAAAATATTCTACACTTTGGTTAACCTTTAAAAAAATCTCTATAATTAAAAATATACTCCAATGTTCTCAAACAATTTTACTTTCAATAAGATAAACTTTCTTTCATTCATTCTTATATCCAATTCGAAATTCTACTATTTACAAAATATTCTTCAATTTCTTGACCATTTTATATATTTTTCTCTACATTTTCTCTCACTGTATTTACGTTCCCCAATGTGAGTTACTGCTCCGCTTGAGTGTGCGTGTATAACTTGACCACAATAAATTTTATTTGTATTATTTTGCCGGCGTCGACATCGTTTGTTTTGTCGCTCAAGTGCGAAAGCAACAATACAAAACGAGAGCCAAAAATAAAAATAATAATAAAAACAGAAAACAGGACACAGACGAAATAAAATAAAATAAAAAAACAAGAGCTCAAAAGACAAGACAAAGGAGGGCTAGAGCCACCACAGTCCTAGACATGGAGATGGGAAACAAAGAGACCGACTTCAGGTGCACTTCAAAGAAGAAAATTTCTCCGATTCATTAAAAAAAAAAAAATGTCATCAACTAATGAGCGGAAAGCCAGAACCAAGGAGAGGGTTCATTTTGGTTCTTTGAGTTAATTAAATTCCTTTACCAATCTTGGCTAAATAAATATAATGGAATCCCGAAATTAAAAGCTCACAATTCCATTTCAAAGAAAACCTCAAAAGAATGTATGCAATTTAATAAAAATAAGATAAGATTTAAGAATATTTAAGAATATTATTGTATTTATATATAGTTTTTTTAATTTATATAAAATATATTTCTAGCTCAACTAAAAATATCAAAGCAAACCTTAGAGTTTCCTGATTTCTAAAGTCCTTTTTGACACCTTCTTCTATCCTTGGCCTTTGACAGATTTAAGCCTCAATTCACCTGACTATAATTTGTACCTCATATATCATACTCCTTGGCTTATTATACTTAAACGAGGAGCCAACAAACCGTAACTCAAACACCGCCTTTATTTTATTTTAACTGCGTTTACTTGGCACGCAACATTTTTCACAGCGCACTTTCAGTGTGTGTGTGTGTGCGTGTGTGTGTGTGTTTGTGAGTACATGTGCGTGTGAGTGAGTAATGCCCTCCACTGGCAGGACATGAGGAGTTGGTATTTGGTCAATGCTTCAGTTTTACGGTTCGTAATGCTTGTAATTGATTGTTAATGCCGCACTTAACCCAGACTCCAGCTGAGCTGGCCAAAAGGACAATCGTCCTGCGGCTGGCCGAAAGAAAAAAAAGGAAACTGGGACCACGAATATGTGTACTATATATACATATATATTCTCCCGAATCCCGGAATCCGGTTACGGCTCCTTCTCCTGCTACTGTTGCCTTTGTTTTCCCCCTGCCTGACGTGCGTGGCTTGGCTTATTTATTATTTAAGGGCCGCGTTGCGTGTGCAATTGCTGAAATTCCTTTTTTAAAAATAACTCTCAGAAATCAGTTAAGAATATATCCAAATGAGGGGGAAATAAGAAGTAGGAAGAGAGTCGGCAACGGCGGCAAACAAATAAGGCCAAGGGATAGTTGGGTTTAAGGCTGGACTGGTCAGGATTTGGAAAGGGATCACAGGTGAGGAATGTTTTTATAGCAAATTTACTTCAATAATAATCCATTCTAAAGCTAATTATTAATGAAATATATATTTAATAATAAACTAATTATCCAACCGAAATTCCGAAACCAATCTAGTTCGCTGAGGGAAAGGCTCGATCGCAAAAAAACGGAAACATTAATGCCGGCAATATAATAAAGGATAATTCAGCAGGAATGGCAACCACTTCCTGCCCCTCTCCGACGACATTCCTGGCCACACTAAACAGCCTGGCGCACAACTGAAATGACAATAAACAAAAATGCAGTGGCACAACTACAACTACAACTGTCGGGACGAAGGATAACAGAATGTTCGCCCTGCTACAAGGATGTAAGTTGGGGGGAGACAGAGAGAAGGAAAGATAGCGGTGCAATGGAGAGATGGAATAGCGCAGGAATAGCAGGGAATGACAATTTGGAATAGCTGAAATGCTGCTCTTGTTGTTTGGCCTTTTCATTTCTTCGTCTCCTTTTTTTATCCTTTATCCTTTCGCTTTTTGTTATTTCTTTTTCGTTTATTGAATTCGCAGCATGCAGCAACAATGGCAGCAACTTTTGTTGCATACTTCTCGGAGCCACCCACGCAGCATGAAGGATATATGGTACTTTTGTTTTGAAATCCTTAAAGGAAGGCTACAAATCAAAGGGAAAATCTTGGAAAGCTTTTACAGAAGCCTGATATTTATTTAAAAATTAAAAGAAATTTGTAAGCTAGCTTTTGAGATTTTTGAAAAGTTTAAATCGTATACAAAGCAGTTAATTAGCTGATAATTCAAAAAATATTTTTAATAAATATTAATTACTTCAGATAGTTAAAGCTAACAAAGGACCCTATTTCTGGGCTTCTTGCTAATATCTACTCCAGTTTTTAGACCTAAGAAAGTGATACTCCCATCTACCTCTATTTTCCCTTATGAGTTACATAAAATTTGTAATATTACATCACATCATAAACAATATTTTGGCTTTTTCTAATCAAATCCAAACAAAAACCGCTGCGAAAGGCCATACACAATGGGATGTTAGGTGCTTGGGATCGTTGAAATGAAAATGAAGATGAAATAAAATGGAAAGCACAAACAAGAGGAGAAAAACAACAAAAAATAAAACAGAAAACTGCAAAAATTTCTATGCTGTAAACGAAATTGAAAATGAACAAGCGGAGCGAACACGGACATGGACATGAGAAGCGGACACCGACACGGACACGGACATGACCGGCACCCAGACCGAGACCAAGACCCAGACCCAAACCCCGAACCCAGGACCTAGAACCTTGCCAAAGCTCAATCCCAGATCGACACCTGCACTGAGACAAGAAAAGCAAGCCAAACTGGCGATAGAGGAGTGAAAGAAATCCTATTGAAATGGAGATTCTGCCATAAGTAAATGGTATCATTAAGGCTTAGTTAGAGTAAGAACTAGTTAAGCCTTTATTTTTCTAATTTATGTAGATTGTTGTAGACCCTTAAAAATAGGTTCCCAAACCCCTAAAATGCTTTGTGTTTTACAGGTAATCCAATGATTTTTGACTGCTTTGCCTTCAGTGAGAACCTTATATGGATTTGTGTACACCAAGCACTAGAGGTGTTGGTGGGTATGTCTGAATGCCCAGGATGTGCACGTCAGTGTGTGTTTTTCCCTTTCCTCCACAAACCCCTTTTCTTGTGAGCTCTGCTCTCGTCTTGTAATGAGCCGGAGAATGGACAGTGGAGAGTGGCGGGCGGAGCAGGGAAGACACTGATGAACTTCATCTTAACTAACCGAAATGCAGGTGAGGGTTGGCACAGGTGAGAGATGGATGGAAGGTAGGGGAGGGAGGGAGCAACAGAACTAGGAATCGCTTAAAAGCAAATTGCGCTGAAAAGCAATCAGCGCATAAGTGCAATACAAATACAAACAAGCTTATTGCTTTTCCCGTTGTCCTCTCGCGCTCCTTCCGGCTAGGATGCCCTTCGCAATGGCAGGGAGGTGGGTTCTGGAAAGCGAATAACAGATAGCGAAATAAGATGAAGTGTCCAAGCACCACTCCTATTTACGGGCACACTGATATATGGATGAATATATGTTAAATCCATACACGCTGTTGTGCATCATGTTCAGGGACACAGATTTTGGCTTTGTGACTTTTACGGAATCCTCTCTACTCTCTTTCACAGAATCCTCTTTTCTTTCTTCAACAGAATCGGCTATTCCCCTCTATTCCCTCTTTCAAAATATACTTTCTTTTTTCTTTCGTAGGATCCTGTCTTCCCTCTTCCACTGAATCCTCAGTCAGGGATATAGACTCTTGCAAAAACATATATAATTTTAAAAAACTCTTTTCCTCTTTGGATTTATTTATAAATTATCAAGTATTATTACTGCTTCGCCAACCCTTATTACTATTTACGATGCCCATCTGTTACGTCCAATGCAACGCTAACCCGGGCTCCGCACAATCCGCTTCGTAAAAGCATTTCTAATGACCAATTACTCTGCGGCGGAGTAGCAAGACCCGGCGAATCCGTAATCCACTCGCCGTGAGCCGAGACCCGTAAACCAGGAACCGAGAACCGGAAACCGAGAACCGAGAACCGCCTAAACAGAAACCATAATCGCAGGCAATGAAATTCTGGATTGCAGCACATAACATAACACATTACACCGACTGTGGGAGGCCGGGCGGGAGGCGTTAAGCCCTCGTCACTTGGCATCGCATTGGTGCTCTGTCCAAAAACCAGCTGTCGACACCTGCAATGAGTGATCACCGCTCGCGGCTCGCATTACAATGCAAATACACATTACACACACACAATCAGAGTCGGAGGGAGGAAGAAGGTTATTGCCCATATGGCCGCCGGAGTTGCCAACTTGTAGCCGAAACGTACGACGAACAGCAAACACATTTAGCCCCGTAATGGACTCTTTTTATGGCATTTATAAGAGCGCCAAACAACGTCTTTTCAGAGGACAGACAGACAGACAGATGGAGGGTCCGTGCTCAGGTAAAGCCAAGCAAACCAGTATAGAAATAAATTAAACTAGCACCCGTGGCAGTCTGAAAATGCGTGGCACCTGTATGAAATATTTAAGCGCTATCAATTGAGAGCCAAAGGGAAAAAGTCCACTTTCGCTGAATAGTTGAGCGACTTTTCCAAGTGTTTTTTATACCCTTGCAGGGTATTATAATTTCAGTCAGAAGTTTGCAACGCAGTGAAGGAGACGTTTCCGACCCTATAAAGTATATATATTCTTGATCAGCATCAACAGCCGAGTCGATCTAGCCATGTCCGTCTGTCCGTCCGTCTGTCCGTCTGTCCGTTTCTACGCAAACTAGTCTCTCAGTTTTAAAGCTATCTGAATGAAACTTTGCATATAATCTTCTATATACTCTCACTGCTATATATGTCGGAACGGGCCGGATCGGACGACTATATCATATAGCTCCCATACAAATGATCGATAAATTTTTAGAAAAAAAATTATAACTTGGCTGTTTATCAACATTTTTGCACCATATTTTAGATATGGCCATTTTATATTATTTCAGAATTTTGGTAAAAATTTCATGAAAATCGGACGACTATATCATATAGCTGCCATATAAACCGATCGGTAGATGTAGAGAAAATGTAAAACTGGGAATGTAAAACTGTAACTGTCAAACTCTAAACAATAAGTATAGGTAAAATTTAATGAAATAATATCTGCAAGGGTATACAAACTTCGGCGTGCCGAAGTTAGCTTCCTTTCTTGTTTTTTAGTTATTTTCTAGTTATATTATCCTCAGCTTGAATGCCGATTATTGTGCGCCTCGGATTGAGGGTATATCTAATGGCTTCGAAGCTATATTTAATAACCCGATTGCATTTTTTAATAGCTATGCCCATGGTTGCTGCCCTCATTAAGTAGTTAGAAAGATAATTTGCATGCAATATTGAAAGGAAATCGGCTCACAAACCAGGTGGTTTTAATGACTAACTTGATTTTCTATAGTTCAAGGGTTAGAGGTATAAAATCAACCATATCTTGGAAAACTATCTCCTTGAAATGAATGTATTAACAAGGTCGATTTGAGGGGTAACTCCAATAGCTAAGAAGCCATAGTACTGCTAAGCTTAAACGATGATCCAAATTCCAGGTAAAACTTAGCTTGCTAAAGATCTCAGATTCTGTTACTGAAGGACACGTCGTTGCACCTCGAAGGGAAATCATTTCCAGGTGGAAACTCATCACCAAAATTCACCTATCTATGTAGACAATACGGTTCTTAAAATACATTTAACAAGTTAGCTGAACTATGTGCTATATAATCTCTTGAAAATGTACCACTTAAAGTAAGCTTGCATCTATAAATCCTTTGCATTTCTCTAACAAAATTGCTTCTTATTTCGAGTAGTTATAGCTTAAGGTGTTATTTAAAGTCCTTAAGAAACCTTACCGAAACCTTTAATCAACATGTTTGGCTTCCAAATCCACCTGGACCTCTGCCCCCACTCTCAGGCTTATGAATTCCATTTGGACTATCCTCATTACTATTCTATTTCCAGGAGTAGCCGAACTCGCACCATCGACAACTCTCTATAGAGAGGTTTTCACTGAGGTTCCGGTTCATGTTCACGTTTTATAAGTACACTGACAGAAAGCTTGGGGCTTTGATAGATGATATTGCTAATTAATATAGAAGAAAGATCCTCTATTTAGCTAGTTTCTTCTGTTTATACCCCAAAAATGTTCTTCTAACCCATCATTTATCTCATAAATCTTCTATTTGGAGCCTTTAAAATATTTTAAATCCAGGACTAGACCCCCTTATTTTCGCTCACTGCATTTCCTTTTGTGGTAGATCCAATAAAATGTGCGAAAAAGTTGATGCGCGGCTCGCGATTGCCATTTATTTTTATTGCCGCACTTACCTGCTACTTAGCGCCACCCGCCTTCTTCGGCTGCTTCTGTTGGCGCAGGTGGGCGTGGCCGTCACAGAAAGAAGTCTCGAGTTTGAGTTTGAGTTTTGACTTTTGCTCCGTGCGTTGCCTTCTCCTGCTTTTGGGGACAAGTGTGTGTGTGTGTGTGAGTATGCGGGCGTGGGTGTGGGATTCCCCTCTCTTTCCCTCTGTGAGTGCGTGTGCGACTGGCACTTTAATCAGCAATGCCATTTGCTACTTCTGCACAAGGATAACAGGGGACCCAGCGAGGAGCAGGTGTCCTCGTAGGCCAGGAATGCGAAAAAAAGGAGAAGCGCGTACAAGAAAAAAAAAAAAAAGAAAAGGGGGAGAACATTCGCACATAACACTTCCCGGGGGCAATAAAGTCGCGCATATTTATAAGCCGGCGCGGCTGTCTCTCGATTTCCATCTAGGCGCTGCTTTATGCCAGCTTTTATGGCCAGTCGAATGTATCGAAGCCCTGGCTGGCACTTGGTTCGCACTTCGCACTCCATCCATTGACAATGACATCCTGCGAAGAAAACCTCCTGGCCAGGATCTTCTGCCCGTCAGCTGCGCCGCATTTATTTCGCATTTGCCGTTTTATTGCGCAAAATTGAAGGCGCACTTTATTGCCGACTGGATTTTTGGCATAAACAGAATTTATGCATATACAATATACTCGCAAAAAAAAAAACAAAAAAAAAAAACTGCCCCGGACGTGACGAAGTCCTGGGAAGCAACCCAGGGAGCAAAAGTTTTTAATTTGCTTAGACGCGACGGCAAGTCTGCCTTTGGGCTACAGAGCCTCTAACTTGGAGAGGCTCAAGCCTCTTCTGGGTCCTAGGAGAATCGGTCCTAGGCTCTCTAGCCTCGCCAGCTTAAAGCAGATTAAATTATCGCATTTTTCTCCTTATTTTTCTTGCTCCTGCTCCTGGCTGATTCGATTTTTTTGCCAAAGGAAAAAAAAATAAGCAACAACCCGACGAAAAGCAAAATCGTTGGGCAGGCGGCAAAAGTTCGAATAAATTGAGTGAAAGTTCGCATTTGCCTTAAACATTTTCGTTTGGTTTTTCTTTCTTGCTTTCTTTTATTTTCTTATTTTTATTATTATTTTTTTTTTTTTTGTTTTTTAGGCAGCACATGGAATCAACTTGAAAATTTATGTTCCCTATTGGCCCAGGTGTGGATGGCTTTCATCTTTTCCCATTTTTCTCGTGATTCTCGGGCCAAGAGCATTTTTGGTTAAAAAATAAGTTTGCCAAGGGGACAACATACACACATTTACCAAGATCGAATTCAGGCCTTTGTCTTGAAATAATATTGATTTCTTCTTTTAATATAACTTTTGTTTGAAATCTGATTAGTATCCCTGGACTTGGTGAAAGTTCTTGGGGTTTATGGTTACTTTTAAAAACAAAGCTGGGGTTTTATTCTACGATTTTTAGCAACAACTTGGAAATTATAAACAGAAAATATAGAAAAAGAAGTCTGGTTCTGACAGGAATTATATCAATTTTCAAATTAAAGGAATTTGCAGTTTAATCCTTTTCTGTTTTTAGTTGAGATTCTGCTTAATTTATAAATAATCATTCCGAAATTTTTAAATTATATGTGTCTATTGTAAATTAAGGCTTTGTTTTTATATTTCTTTATAAAAGAACTACCTTTTTGTGTAAAAAAGTTAAAACATTGACAAGATCTTGTACAAGCAAAAGTCTTGTTACTTTAATTGTTATATTCCTGGTGGCAACAGCAAACAGCAACAGTCGCAAGGCTCTCAAACACACGCACACACTAACACACCCTTGCACACACTAACACACACACACCCGCTGGAAACTTACTAATTGAATTATTGCGCCCCAAAAAATATGCTACGTTCCTGCAGTTGCAAACGAATCAATTCACTTTTCCAGTTGGCATCTCTCACTTTTCATTGTTTACATTTCACTGGCAAAACTATCGTTGTATTTTCTTCGTTTTCTAGTTTTATTTGTATTTATTTTTTCGTCAATTGAGAACCGAAAACCCAAAAAAAAAAGGGGAGAACAGAGTGGCACTCAGACGTGTAACCGAAAAAAAAGCAACAATACCAACACGGAACACGGTACACGGAACAGATGCAATTGACGGAGGCACGCTTTCGCGGCGCGTTTTGATTTCGCTTTCGCTACCGACTCGGCGGGCGGGGGGAACAACGGGCGACTGAGGGGGTGGTTCCGAGGGGTGAGGAGGGTGAGAAGACGAGAACGAAGACGATCCACCTGATATATCACGTACCCGCCGCGTACAACGAACGAGCGAGGGGACCAACGCGCGAGCCGTTGAACTGACCAGTCTCAATGGTTCGCTTAATGGCAATGTCAACTCCAATTTCGAGTGCGAATCGAATCGAATCGAAAAGAATCGAGTCCAAGCGTTGCGAACCCAAGCGAATCGAGTGATTTGCAGTCTCTGTCCGCGTGCACAAACCACAGCGCCTGATATCCCAAATGAAACTGAACGGAGGAGAGCCGAGCGTACTTAAAACTCGGCCAATGACTCGCGTCTGCCGAGCCGGCGCCGAGTCCTCAGCCTTTGGCTTCCACACACACCCCCGCAGTCCATCGACATGCACCTTTCGCAGGTCGCACGAAGGCCTCGTTGCTCGTCGGCTTCGCCGCTTCCGTTTATCGCCGACGACGGCGCTTTGGGTGCTCAGCTTCGGCTTTTCACCCTGCGCACCTCGGCAGGGATGCGCAGGCGCAAAGCGGTCGCTGTGGAACGCGTTTGTGGATGGTGTCTGTGGCGGAGATGAGAAGGAGTTCGATATTTGAGTCTCTCGATCCTGAAAGTAAATAAATAAAGCTCGTTTAATTGATAGGGAATAAGGATATAGCCCTGCCCAACGCCGTTCCTGTCTGTACGACCCTCAAGCTCATAGATAATAGTGTTTTATAAGCAAAATAATACTTAATAATATTTTCAAAAACAGTTTTTTGATAGACATACAAATTCAAGCAAATAGGAAGCCATTTCTTAATTCTTTCGCATTTAATTTAATCAATCTATATCTTAAAAAATTAACTTTTTTACCTTTTGAAATTCACTCACCATCCACCCTTTGCCTTAGGTAGCTGCCATCTCTGACGATTCCCCTTGTGGACTCCATTTTGTCGGGGTTCCTGCGCCTCGTGCGATGCCTGCAAGCGACAGGACAGTCGGTGGCCGAAAGGCTCGCAGCGCTGCAACTGCAAGTGCAGCCACGAAGGATCCTTCGTCAGGATATGCTATTGACGAAGACAAAAGTCGCGACTGCCTGCTGTTGCTCCGGCTTCTGTGCCTCATGCCTCCTTTTCCTCCTTTCCGTGCTCCTGCCGTCGGACAAGTTCAAGGGAATTCCGCGCGACAAATACATTACACACGCACCGCCAGCGCGAGTGCAGGCAAATTAAGCTGACAGCCGCAGACCAGGCGGGTATACCGCCCATCCTTCCACCGCTAGTCCTGCCAATGTATCTGCATCTTGAACTCGGCCAGTGTGTCACTTTGCTCAGGGTTTTTTTTTTACCACCGGGAAAGGAGAAAAGAAAAGGAATTTATAAGGCTTACCCTGCCTGTTCTAATTTTAAGTTATTAAAGAAATTTGGAGTGTAAACTCATAAAATTTTAAACCTAAAAGATTTTCTTCTTAATTTAAGGGTAATATTTAATAAAATGTAATATCACAAACATGTATCCACATGCGCTGGCCACTGTGTATTCCCAAGGCCGGCAGCCGTCACCTCATGTCATGGATGCTAAAACCAGTTGGGAATTAATGCACACACGTGTGCGATTTTTCGCCGGGAGATCTTTAGGGCGAATTCGATAAAGTTCAACCAGCAAAGCAAGTGCAATTCTTTTAAATTAAGAAAAGACCTAAACAAAGCCAATTATAAATACCGTATTGTTATGCTAATAGCTAAGTTTATCCTAGAATATCTTATACAAATCGTAGTGCATCTTGTAATATCTTAGACCCTCTGCAACTTCATCATCTTTGTCTAAGGCTGAGGCTACCTTTTTTTGTATCTAAAGTTGTGGGTATATCTTTGCCCTTTGAGTTAAACCCAAGTTTAGTTAAACTCCACACAGTGCCTGTAATATCATATATTCCAAGTCACTTATTGATATATATAGGTACTTATGTTTTGTTCCATCACATCAATAACGAACCGATTAACACCGATCCAAACGGCGTATCTCAGAGTGAATTTGGTGCGCACTATACTTTGCTTACTGACTTTGCTTTACTTTTGCCCTGACTTGCCACTAGGACTCGAACTTGAATTTGGTGTGATGCGAGGCAGTGGGGAAATCTCTTAGGGCTGCTCACTTCAACGGGTTTTCTTCTGGGCTGCAGTTGCTGCTGCTGCTGTTGCATGTTGCTAGTGTTGCGGTTGCCTGTCCTAAGCCCTTTGCACTCACTTCGCTCGGTTCGCGCATCGTCGAGCAGCATCAAGTTGATTTCGTCCCTCCGTTCCCTACCGGAAGTTGTCATTAAAATATTGCACTCAGGCAGCCAAAAAGAGAGAGAGAGGGAACTGCAACTCTGTTGCATGCAGGTGGGGAAAAGAGCGCCAAAAAGTGGGGTAAACGCGGCATAAAAAGTGCAACAATATCGAGGCAGCCTCGGTGGAAAGTTTCTGCATTTATGGGAGGCCGCACAGCAGCAGCTGCAATGAATTCAGTGACAGTGTGTCCTTCGGCTCGCTTGGGGAAAAAGTGCGGCTTGGCTGAGCCATCCAAAGGCGTCTTCCATCTTCCATCTTGCCGTTGCTTCTCCAAGCTGACAGCCAAATCGTAGCAGTCCCCTCTATGAGCCATTAAAGTCTCATTTTAATCAAGAGGAGCAGTCCGCAATCGAGAGTTGCTATATAGTATATACTATGTAAGTAGTTACGTCTTGCTGTTAAGGATACACGAGCACACTATACCAGTGTCCTTGGACTTTTGCATACCCCGCAGATGCTGTGGCTTTAGTTTCAATTTATAGAAACCACAAAACTCTGCCTATAATTATTATAATTTTAATTATTCCATTTAAGCGAAAAACATAGCTCATCGTAATGGCAATCGATGAAACCGTACCCCGTAGCAATTGATCCTGCCGGGGATTAAGTGTATCCTTTGCTACGCCACTGCTGGCTGCCTCTTGCTGCCTTGTTCCTGGGTGAGGCCATTGTTCCCTTACTGGTTGCTGCTGCTGCTGCTGCTTATCCGCCGAGCATGGATCCAGCAGCCATTGTCCTGGTCGCCTCCTTTGTCTTAGTGCAACAGCCACGAAATGCAACTGCGACGGCCAGGTGGAGATGGAGATAGGGACGCGGCATTGTCAGTGACGACGTTCACCTGAACGCCTACTGTCCTCACTCCCCATTCCTGATCCTGCCCTGGCAAGTCCTGTAATGTCTTCGTCGCGTTTCGGTGCCCGGTGTTTGGTGTTCCTACACGCAGAGCCAGAAATTGTGGCAAATTAGCTGGGTTTTGTTGTGAAAGTACAAAGCTCACTTGAAGAGAACTGTTGGGTGGGTCTATTAAAGCGTGTAGTACCTCTGATATGTGTTTATAATTATTAGGTATATTATTCAGTTGTTCAGTTTCTATTTTCTCGCAGTGTGACTGCCAAAAGACTGAACTGCGCTTAGCTCCTCTCGACGCTGCCTTTCAGCTCAAGTAAAATAAAATACAATTTATTTGTATATTGTTTTGCTGTTGACAATTGCGCGACTGCAGGGCGCAACTTTTTGGCTGGCTGCAGGGGAGGAGGAGGGATAAATGTGTGCACTATGGGTCGGATGAGTGTTTTTTATTACACACTTTAAAGGATATCGATATGAAAAAAGTTTATAAATCGTTGTTTGTTAATAAAAAATATATAGGAAATTAAGGAAACTTAGGAGGGAGATTAAGACGATGAAAGCTAAGGAACAGACACTCATGGCGACAAGTTTTGATAATTTCTAAACAATTTTGATATAAATATTCTAAGAAATAGTAGAAGGAACTTATCTTCTATCAAACCTACAGCTTTTATAAAAACTAAAGACCCTGAAAAGAGTTAAAAGAAATTTTACAAATCTTTATATTCAGCTATATATTCCAACATCCTTAAATCCTTTTATATTTTCTCAAGTAAGCAGTCCACAAGCAGTTTTTCACAATAAAGTATGTTCTTTAATTAACTCAACTGAAGTACTACAAACTTTACCCTTAAAACAACTTTTGCATATGTGTTTTTGTCCCTCAAAAGCTGCAATCGTCCCCACAGTGTGGTCTGTAAGTAGGTGTTGCAGGGCGGGTGTGCGTGTGGCATGTGCCTCATTAGTGCTACATTTTCGGGCAGGCGTCCATTGTCTTGGATTGCCTCCCAAGTGGCAACTGGACGACATGACGATGCGCACATTTAATTGCGTTTCGGGTTTGATTAAACAGAAAGTAGCAGCAGCAGCACCAGCACCAGCATTATCGGGAGCCTAAAATAAGGCCAAGATTCTGTGCATTGTCCAAGCAATTCATTCTGAAAAAGACACTATGCAAGCGCCATAATTATAGTGAATAATGCGAGGAGACATTCCAAAGATAGTATAGGATATATGAATAGTATAGTGTATAGGTAAGAGTTATGGGTACACTCATAAATTCGGTTAAATTCAAAGAACCGCATGAAAGTTCCATTGCGGCAGCAGCAAAACTGTCTCTCGAATGAGCTAAAAATCAATTGGAACCAAGGCTTATGATGAGCTGCTATCCCTGGAAATTTTGGGGAAAACCTTACCCAAAAAAAAAAAAAGAGCCCCAATCCAAGGAGCTCGGGATTTGGCCCGAACAATGCAGCTGCATTTGGTTAAGGGAAGACTGGGAATGGCTTTTTGGAGCCAAGTTAATTAAGCAGAAGACAAACGAGAATGAAAAGCACAATTGTTGGCCCGCAATAATTAATATCCATCAGAGCCCGAGCATGTGTGTATAGATCGGGAGATTTAAGCCACAATACGGGCGAACAATGGCCTCAATTCGCATCTATCAGCGTCAGCAGCGCGTCTCATTACGATATAATATTTGGCCTTCCCCCGGCTCATTATAAAATGATGAAAATTTGACAATTTTTTGTATTGTCTCGCTGCTGCTGCTGCTGCTGCCTTCATAATTGCAACGTGCCAAAAGCAGCAGCAGCAGCAGCACTTTGCCGGAAAGTGCGCATGGAAACCCATTGAACGTGTCTCGTCGGCCACGCGGCGTATACGCGATGCGGCCCACCCATTTCAATGCATCCTAATGCGTTAAGCAACACTCTCTATTGTGGTTACTCGGCCCCATTGTTATTGTTGCTGCCCAGGTACACACACGCACACACGTACGCGGGATTATGTAAGCAAACAAAGAACTATGGCCGAAAGGAAAGTAAAACACCACAGAAGGACATTAAAGTCCTCAAATATATTGTTAACTCTTTGGCTACAACCGGAGGAGTTTCATTAAAGAAAAGCTACATTTTGACGCCATTTTAACCCCAAAATAACCCCTAGTGTGTCAATGCCCTCCGTTGACAACTAGTCACAGCTACTATAGGTAGGAAAATCTCAAAAATTCCCGCATCATGGCTTTTGGGTTAGCAAAGGCGAAAAAAAAACCATGGCATACACATAGGCGCCTAGCCCCACACAGAGACAAAAGCCTAACCAAATCGAATTTATATAAAGTTCTTCGAACAAAAATGTAATTTTTAACTAGGAAAACTAGCTAATCCTACATATTTTCTTCCTTAATTCTCAACACTCGCAAATAAGTAATATTAATTCTCTAACTTTCCAATTTGCATTACAATTTCTCTCTGTGCATTGTGTCCGAGTGAGTGATGGCGTCGGCGTGGCCCAAGGGATGCAAGTGAGCTCGCGCCTAGTTTCATTTTTAATTTATTGATGATTTTATCAGCGGTCAATAACAAAACCACAATGGCCATAAGAGTAGGGAAGGGGAAGGGGGCAAGTGCACTGCCGACAGCCCATAATGGCAAACAAACAACTCGAATGAAATGCTAAACGAACATCAGGATAATAACATTCCGAATAACAGAAAATCAGAATATATCTATACAAATTTCCTCCTTTTCATACCCAAAAATAATATATGTATTTTATGAAGTATATTATAACAATTTGATTATATTTCTATGGGTTATTTTGTCTGAAATAAGATAAAAATAGGAAGAGAACCTAACAGAGGTAATGCAACGTTTGTATACTTTTGAAATTTACAATTAGGAAATCATTATAACAAAACCAAAAAGGCATTAGCATTATTTTAAAAAAGGTTTTCTATCTTAGATCTATCTGCAAGCGTTTAATAATATCTTTCTACAAACTAATAAGCACTGAATATCTAATAATGACATTTTCCTTATTTTTCCTTGTAGCTTTAGTCCTTTTACAGGCACTTTTTTAAAAATATATATTTACGGAAGTGGAAATGACTTCAAATTCGGACAAGTTGAAGCTGCATGAGAAGGGCTTTTCACAGGTGAGCAGGACAGAAGGTGTTGGACATTGGCAATGATCGAAATCAGGTGAGAGGCAGGTGCGCCAATGTCATCAGCGGCGGCATTCCGAGCCCAAAGTCCTCTGCAGTGCTTACAAATGCAAATTGAAACCTGATAATTGGTCTCACCTGTGTGTGTGTCCTCAACGCTGAAAGTGTGCACTCGCACTTTGGAAAATAAATATACAGAGTGTTTAATTTATAGTATATAAAACATAAGCCTTTATTTATTGATAATTATACTTATTTTATTTTATAAATTTTCTGAACTTGTTTTGCCAAATCCAACTTGGCAGCACACGCACTTCTTTACGCCATTAACATTGCTTGTTGGTGTATTTTTCCCGTATAATAAGCACGTTTGATATAAGGCGTAGTTTATTTTGCATAGTTGCCGAGTTACCAAAGCAGCTTTCGCTTTATATTTTCCTACACGCTGCAGTGCCTTCGAACGGACAGCTGTCAGAGACGACTATTATTTGCCAAGGCGGCTGGTTGTTAGCTAAGCCCTAAGGTAAACAATATTTAATTGCACATTTTATATGCAATATATGTATGGTTTTTTGAGGGAAATTTAAGAAAACGTAAGATACTTTGATGAAGGGTTAAATGATAATGAATAGGTTCAGATACACGTTCTTTGTACATAGATACATTTTACTTATATTATAATATTATCATTGCGATATATGTGCACTAAATCGATCGGTAATATTTCTATCTCTAAAGATACTAGCATAACATGCATAGGCATTAATATAAATCCAAACAAGAATTTACTATGCTCTTCAGATATTTTCAATATTTTTCTAGTGCAATATATTCTTTATATTAATCTTCGATATTATTAGGATTGCAATATATTTATCGATGAATTATATTGCACTTTTTCTATCGATAAACTTTCTTACTGGGCTTAAAGTAGACTTAAGAGGAGATGCTTAATAAATTTCACCCCTTTTAATTTATATATCAATTAAAAAAAAAATCTACTCGTTTTTGCCCCACTATGCCATGAGTTTGCTCCGCTGTGCCTTGACCCACAACGACACATCCATATGCTGATGCGACTGTGAGCGTAGATTAATTCACTCAACTGTAAAACCGCTCATTGCTGTAACATTCACGCAGGGGCGCGTCCTGCGGTTAGTGGCGTTGACCAGGACATGCCACGCCCCATTCGGCCTATTCGATATGGACGTTCAGCGAATTGATATTCCTCGAGGTGCACTGTAATTTCCCAAACCGTGCAGGGTGGTGTTTTGTTTTGTTTTATTCCTTTAATTTAAAATAAATTAAAATTGCTTTGGCGTTATTTGCATATCTAAGAAGAGAATTTAGGGTTATTTCTAGTTTTTGTTTCAGGTTTTTATAGTTTAGATATTGACTAATCTTTGCGAAATTGTCTCAATGTACAGAGGGCACAAAAACGAATCATATATCCCGCTAATTACCAACGCATCCTACCAGTGTGCAATATGGAATGCCATCCGCTGTGCGATGTGATTATGGCGCCTGTTGACCTCCAACTCGTTCACTTGGTCTTACCGCCTGACCGCCCCCAAAATCAAATATTCAAGACAAAAATCCCTAAAACGTTTAAGGATATCAGGGATTAAGGTATACCTCACTGCAGTTTTCCTAATGACACCTGTTAAGCTTTGTTTAATTGGGATTAAAGCCAGCGGCTATATTTCGCTACAATACTTTCTGTGTGGGCCGTGGTGGTGGCTTTTTGGGTGGCTTACAAACTTCTCCCGTGTCAAAAGTGTGGCAGACGAAGTTGCCACTTACCACTTACCGCTTGGCAATTGCTTTGTTGGGGGGAGTCTTCTTTAAACATGATCCCGCCTTTGTGTGTGCTCGGCTTCCTCGAAAACCTAAGCTGCCTCCCCTCGACTACCAAGCCACCTGTCTACCGTCTTAACCGCTTCAAAATCCCTGTAAGATGCACTGGGGAAAATAACTAGACAATTTTGGTTTTAAAAAATATAAAGATTTTGATGAGTAGCTAAGTTCACTAATGACTTTACTAATGACTTCACTGATAAAGTAAATCAAAAACTCTGTACATACATCTTTTAACACTTGTCTTGTTGAACTGTAGTTCATACATACACTATTTTAAGATCATAATAAATATAAGGATCTGGAAGTTCGATAAGTAGTTTACTAATGACTTCACTGATGTCTTTGAAGTAAATCACAGTACTCTCTATAAAGAAAAGACTACACTTGTCTTCTATGCTTACTATTTGGCACCTTTGCCAGTTAGATGAACTTTTACCTCTTTTGGTAACGCCAAAATCCAGTAAATATCTGCCATATTGCTACTGCTGGGCGGCTGCCTTTGCCAGTTCCCAGGCTTCGTTGGCTTTGCGGCTCAGCAGCCTTCCAAATGTTTGCCGTCATATGCATAAAATATATACTAAAAAGGGCAGAGTGAGGGTAGCTGGAGTCGCCTTTTTAATAAGCCGCCTTTGCCGGTTCCTTGAGCTCTGTGTGTTTTTTTTTTTTATTATTCTTTTCTAGCTAATTGTTGCCACAGTGTGCCCCCTCCAATGGGCTTCTTTTTGGCTGCCTTGGTAATTTTTAAACAAACTTTGCGACATTTGCGTACGTTTTTCGTTTGAAGAGCTCGCTGCCGCCGGCGAACTAATTACATTTTCGTTTTCAATTAGAACAAAGCAAAGCGAAAGGCGTTTTTTAAGGGACCAAGACTGGGCTTTATTGGTGGGTATCTGCAGTTGGTTTACTTTTTTGCCTCCTTTGGTTAAATTTAAATTTAAGAAAATACTTTTCACAGTGTCACACGTAAGACTTACCTCTAAAGAGGTCCATGAACTTGCCACAGATTATTGCTCTAATTTATTAAGAACCCTGCACCAATAACTACATTTCAGGCCATAATTAAGTTTCGCCGCATTCTCTGGAGTATGCCAGTCTTGGCTAAGTAACTTCGTTAGGCCAATGTGAATCGATCTCGTCGGTGGCTCCACCTTCCCTCACATTAAAAATTTGTTAACCGGCAAATGTCACCCTGGGTAGCCGGAATCAATTGTTTGCCTAATGCAATTTACTCAGCTCCAAATGCGGATGCGGATGCAGATGATGCTGGTTTTGCTGGACCCGTCAAGGTATTCATTCAACAATCAAAACCCAAAGTCGCTGGGCAGGGGGGCGTGGCCGAAGCCGCCCCTTTTGCAACGTCGCCGCTCGTTTAGGTCACTCTTGATGACGACAATTTGCATGTCAAGTCCATTAGGAGCATGTTATCAGCCATCCATCCTTCCACCGCAGTAGCTGCGCCTCCTCCCTGTTTCTTCGCATCTCCCTCTGCCTTTGGTTTACTTTTTTCTTATGTTTTTTATTATTTTTTTACTGCTGCACTTTTCTGTGTATCGGCTAAGGGTGGCTTCTTCTCTTTTTTATCTTTTTTTTTTTGTTGGCTTGTTAAGCGCAATTAGTCGGTATTGACCATTCCCACACAAGCCACAGCAGAGTTCAGAAGAATATGGCTGCAAATGTGGCTTATATGACATTGGGCCTGGTCACATTAATGATCGCTTATGCGGTTATGACACTCATTCATTCATGCCTCGATTTATTGACAGCAACAAAAGCGTTTTACATAAGTGCGAGGATGACAACATTATGACACTTTTAAATAAAAATTTAATCCTCTAGAATATTAAAATTTGATTAAAATAAAATCTTAGGAAAGCGTTGCCTAAAATTTCTTATTTTCTAAGTGCTAATGATAATTGTAGAATACAAGGTTTAATAAATGAAAACTTTAATATAGTGTCATAACTGCATAAGCTAGCACTAACAATATTAGCATTTTACTAAAATTATAAACATTCCTGTTTATTATTTTTGTAAATTTGTAATAATAAATTCAATTGTTTGTACTTGCATTTTTAGAAACAGTAACATTATTTATTCATAAACTAGTAGTCACATTTTTGTGGCATGGATGGTAGTAAGCTGCTCCCCTGAAACTGTAGATGTTATATTTTTGCCACTATGCTCTTTTCACCTTCATCTACCCCTCTTTTTCTTCTCGCCTGCCTTCAGTCGTTTCAATCAACAAATTAGAAAACAACATTGACGACATTTTTTAAACTGCCAACGCAAAGGTTGTTTATTAAAATTGCAACTTTTTAGTGGAAAGTGGTTTGAAAATTTGACCACCGCCTGAGAGTATACCATAAATGTTGTTATTGCTGTTTAATAATGAAATAATTTATACAAATAGATATTTATATATTTATTTGTATATAAATATTAAGTATAGTTTATGTTTTTGGGAGATAAATAACATACCTTTTGGTTAATTTTTTGTGTTTTTTTTTCAAAAATGAAATTGAAGCTATAGTTATATTATTTATATTGAGGAAAGTTAAGAGTTCGTTATTTTAAAAAATGTAATAAAATTCTTAACTAGTTATTGAATTCTTGTTAAATGTTTAAAGTAATTTCAAAATATCAACAAAATGCTTAAATGTTTTGTCTCAAACCGAAAAGATGATGTTTTTGTTTATTCTTCTCAGAAACCCTTTGAATGTTGTCCCCATTCTAAAATTTCACACCTCGTTAGTTAATTGCTTCCATTTAGTAGGTAGCTAGGCATTCTTTTTATTATTTTGCCAAATGGCTAAAAAATAAATACAGAGGAGTTACGAGGACATCGTTCAGGCACGCGCGCGCCGCTCATAGCAGAACAATTCATGCAAATTTTCGACTAAATATTTTATGATTTATTTGCGGGCTGCACTTAACAGCCAGGACATGGACACACACACACAGGACGAGCACTATCTGTCCAGTTTTTGGCATATATATATATATATATATATATATGTGTGTGCGTGTGTGGCACGTTTCCTGCATTTAACAAATTGGCTAAGCAAATTTCCCATTGATTTGCCAAGTACTCAAAGTGCAACCCTCAACAAGGACCAAAAGCACAAGGCAATGGCAAGTGATTTAGTATCAAATATTTTACTGTCAAATTTAATTAAGTCGCCAATATGTGAAATCCAGGCCTACATATACATATATTTACTTATATACATATTTGTACACGTGTCGTAGGCCTGAAATTGTGTTCGTGCTTATTAATGAGGAGCTTGAAGTGCATAAAATGTTCGCAATTTGCGGCACATTTGGGAAAACAATGCAAAAGGCATTTATTATTGAATCGTTCGGGGTTTGCCGATACTCTCCAATGTGTACACATGTGAATATATATACTATATACACGTGTTTTGCGAGGAACCTAAATCTACTGAACAATGGAATGCCGCCACGGAGCTCGGTGTGGCAGAGACAGGATACGTGAGTTATAAGGCTGAATTAGGAAATCGGTCTTGGCCTTCTGGAAGGTCTCAAATGTATTTGAATAAATGCATCATTATTCGTTAAGTTTGCTTGCAACAACATCTTCAAGGGCTTTGAATTACAGGAATTACACAGTAATTCGGGAGAATAATTCATATTTCCAAGTCACCTGTCAAGATATTTACATATATCTTTCAGCAATATGGATGAAGCATTTTCGTCTGGTTTCTATAGTAACTTATTTAATCTCTAAAATAGATTTTACTCATAATTATTTTGGAATATTTTAGGCTCAATATAAAAACTTGAAATATATATAAAATATTCGTCAAGAAGACTTATTATTTTATTTTATTTTATCTGAATTCAAGCTCAAGTATAAGGGTTCTCCAAATCTTGACATAATCAAGGCCGGACTGCTTTTCATGTCCTAGTCATAAATTCAACTTTTGCCATTCGCTATGTGATGTTTCATTAAAAATTAAACACGGCCCACCTTTTGCCGGGAAAGTCCGCACCAAGGACCCTCTACTCCATGCTACTTCCTGGGACAGTTTGAGGCTGTAAAGTGCGCTTGTTTGGCGTTACTTTACGGTCGCTATACATGTAAACACGTGGCCACGTGGCCATGAACCAAGGCTACTCTACGGGACTATGGATGGAAGACGGAGTAGGCCGAAGGTGAAGACGAGGGAGGTAGTACTATGGTCCCAGCTGGGCGACAACACAAACACGTTATGATTTTCATTGCCACATTCACACGAAGAAAACGAGATATTTTATATTATAAAATAGGAGGGTACTTATGCATTTTAATATTATGTTATTTTATATTTAGAAATTTAAGATTTATAAGGAAAAAAACATTGTTTTAAGAATATTTCTTTTGTTATTTCCTCTCTCTCTCTATCTCTGCGTCTACAGAGATCTACAGCCAGCTCTATTCTTATTCTTATCGTTTTTATTGTCCTTGCTAGAACCCTTCATCATTTACCATCAGCTTTAATTATTTTATTTTAATAATTTATTTTTAAGCACGTTTATTATTAACCCATATTTTTAGGGCCAGCACAAATATTCCCTCTTGCATTCCGCTTGAATTTGATTGGTCATAAGCCTCGCCAGAAGCCAGCCAAAGATGTCACCTGTTTCACGACGAACTTGTCGACTGCATTAATTATGCTTATTTATTTAATGCCATTTGTCCGTCGACCCATTGTCCTGCCGCCCAGGTCCTGGGCTAGGTCATTACCGTTAGCCTCCTGGCATCGGCTCAATTGAATTAATGCTGAAGTGTTCGGACCTATGGCCATTTCCACAGATAAAAGCAAACTCAATGTACAATTTTTGTACGAATTTTTCTAGATAATATTTCCAAACATCTCTCGGGAGCGAAAGAATATTCCAAAAGATGGTTTCAAGCCTTAGTTTTATCTTTGGCAATGTCCTTAGGCCTGTTTGTTCACGGCATTACGCGGCAACGTAAAATGATTACGTTAAGTTGTGCGTGGCTTAAGCAGCATATATTTACTTGCGTTATGCAATCAGAAGGAGCTCAGTTTAATAGCCAAGGGACTAAAGTTAAACACTTTACATTTGTGGCGAAAGCAGAGTCATGGAAATGAAATTTGATAAGGAAGGATATTCCTAGATTCTGCTTAAAGAGTATCACAGATAACTCATTATATTTTTCTTGGTTTTACACTTTCCTATGATAAGGCAGATTCAAACTGAAAACATATTTCCGCTTTTGTTGGTCTCAAATCGCCTAAGCCAAACACGATTTCCACAAAGACAAAAGCCCCAAAAACCAAAAGGGGGATAAATAAATGAAAGAATAAGGAATACAAAATACCAACGATATATATTAAACAAAAAATACAAAAAAAAAAACCAATCGCATACGTGAGGGCCTGGTTAGAAGGCAAAAATACAAATCGCCCAACAAAATCTCAGCCATTATTTGGCATTATTGAAGTAAACGAATTTCCAAATGCAAGCCATTCGCATTCGCATTCAAAGACGCCGAGGCGAAATGTCTTTAAAATCGACCAAATTGGAAACGATATTAAGAGGTAGCAGGGGCAAAGGCAGGATGTGGATAGTTGGGCAGTGGAAAGTGGAGTTAGGAGACTTCCTGCCAATAAAGCGCAACAAAGAGCTCCTCGGCCAAGAGCAAGTCATGTCAATATTTTGACTGTGCCTTATCCCTGAATGGATGCACAGTCCAAAAAAATTTTGGAAATGTGGTTGACAAAATTACAGATTAATTTGTGCTTAATTTGATCAATTATCTAACACCATTAGTTCCCTGAAAATCACATCTAAAATATGTATAGTAAATACTAGCACTTAAAAGGTACTTGTGTATTCTATTTATATACAAAATAATAATAATATATTTCACTACTAATTACTGCTCTTTTCCCCCAGTGCCCCTTGTGTGTCTTGGGGATCTCGCCGGACTTGCTAGACTTTCGCTCTCCGGAGGTGGCCATGCGCGTCCAGCGTCAGGAATATTGATGCCCGTGGAGCGTGCCGCTGGGAATGCCATGTGCCAGTTGACCAGGCACCGTCAAAAAGGAGGAGAACAAAAAAAAAAACAGAGAACAGGAAAGTAAAGAGGAAGCTAGCAAGGACAACGGCCAGCGCATGTTAAGCACTGGGGAGCCCATCCAGGACACCCTGGCCGTGGGCCAGAATCCATCTTCGGCGGCCAGGACGACATAAATTAGCGGCAGGCCGGCAGGCTCCTACGCCGCCGAGCAGTCGTCGCTCATGGCCAAAACTTCTGCGGCTAACAGTCTCATATTGCGGCACGCAGTTTATCAATGTGTCGGGTCAGCGCTGCGTACTCGTTGCTCCTTGCTCCTTGCTCCCTTACTACTCTGCCTGCCCATTGTCCTGTGGTCCATGGTCCGCACTCCTTCCAACGTAACGTAACCTCAAGGCGGCTCCGTCTGAATGCGGCTGATGCTGCTGTTGCACATCACGTGACTTGCCAACCAAATGAAATTCCTAGTCGGCGCCACATGGCGCACATCGCTTTCATAATTGAGTACAAACACGTGTTTGTATGCATCTAATTACTTAAAATTCCTGTCTTAGGAAGGGACAGCCCCCTCCGTAGTTATTGAAGCGTCCTTAGATAAAGACTCTGACACTTGCAGTTTTATCTTAAAGCGACCTTTTGCAAGATTTCATAATGCTATAACCCTTTGAAAGGGAGAGTACAATTTGTAAAGCCCGAAGAAATATTACAAGTTTATATATCATAATGATGCCAAAGACCGGAAGAGATCGATTTACTTTGCTAACTTTAAATAGTACTCATATTCTCAAATATTATTTATCTTAAGAATCATCTGTGAGATTGACTCGGGCTTGAAACCAAACCCCCCACCAAAGACAGTCTTATAATAAGATGCGTAACTATCATACATTTTGCATACTTTTGTCAGTTATAAAGCCCACTTACATAAGTAAATCTAGAAAATTAAATTAAAATTAGATTGAAATTAAAATTAAATTAAATTAATATCGTAAGGGTTATGATTCTTATTATAATATTCTTTATTTTTTAAGATTACCTGAAAGCAGTTCTAGAACCAATTTGAAAAATGCAATTTCAAAGACTTAACGTTTTAAATTTTATTAAGTAGTTACTTAGAAAACCTCTCCCCTCTCAGAACAACTCGTTTAAAGTAGATACATTGTCCATTAACCATGCAAAGTACACCACATACCGGAATGCTAATCTGTCGCATTTTTTTTGCAATAGTGACAGTGTGTTTAATATCTATAAAATCAACTAAATCAGACCCTACTATTTATATACACACAGTTGATAATCAAACCGCAATTTGGACCCCCTATCACTCACTTGATTGATATTAGTTTTTAATTATGCCACATTTGATGGCATGAACTCTGCCTTCCCAGTCACCCTCACAGTTGTTTAAAAGTCGCGCTAAAAAAAAAAGGTCAGCTAGTCAGACGTGCAAGGGCAGCGAAAATGCAATGAAATAAATAATAACCACAAAAATGCAATTTAATACAAATCTAATTCGAGCACATCAAGTTGCCAGCTGTCCGTGTGTAAAACTGCCCCTTTCTCCGCACGAAATCGCTCGTTTATGGCGATTTTTAATTGAAAGCGCGACTTTTGGGCTTTACACACAGCAGCGGCAGCAACAGCAGCTGCATAAATTTCATTAGTAAACTTTTAATTAGAAAAATTTCAGCATGAATTTAATTAGTGGAGATATACACAGACAAATAGCCAGAGAGTTGGCTGTGAATTAAATTTAATAAAATGAAAATAAAACGCATATAGCACCGACGTTAACACCTGACAAGTGAATGACAATTGTTGAGGCAGAAGTGGCCCAAAAAAATATTGGTTACCTAACCATTTTGTGGGTCAGTCTTTGGCATAAATTAAGCAAAATAAATTGAAAATATTTCGTGAAATATTATTAGCCACAAATTGCTTTGCTTTTCCCAAACTTACTGCAAGTCTTCTGTATATGTGAATGGCATTCCGTAAGACTCACGATGAACGTGATGTACTGCCGCAATTACAGAATAAGGAAGTGCAGTGCTAATTATTACAATTATGCTGCCAATCATAAAATGCCTTTTTCGTATACACTTCCCAAGTAATTTATGTCGAAAATTTATCGATTTTATTTGTTTAACAACAATTAACCCGCTCCGCGTGATTAATCATTTTCTATGCAAATTATATAATGTCCATAATGTCCCTTCCCAAAGCACGCAAACTTTTAACCAACTTTAACTCCGACTCTGACGTTCCGCACATCTTTAATTACAACAGCATCGGGGGACTATGAAATACGAGTATATATATGAGTACAGGTCTGGCCGGCTGCGATCGTGGCCACACAAATCATTCATAATCACATTTCGCTAATTATATGCGAGAAAAAACCTCAACTGCGTCATAAGCAACGAACTGCAGCCCCGAGTCTTTATTGGAATATAGTATTTGTCGAGCAATTGGAGTGAAAATTGTGGGAATTAAAGTAGAGGGTTTACCTATGTGGGTGACTAATTTTATTGAATTTATTCAATCAGAGATCAATGCGGGGAAATGCAGCTATGATCAATGGGGAAATCAAAAACATTACAATCTTAATTACTTATTCAGAATTAAAAAGAAGAATTCATAGATAATAAAAGCTGCAAATAATATAAAAAGTTATAGTTATATATAAACTATACTTTAACATAAGTGTAATGAACTCTTTTACACAATTTTTTCTTTAAATATTTTCCAAGTCAAAGGGTATTCAAATGTTTTCTTACTCTTTTTAACATTCTTTCTCATTTTAGGTTTAAGTTCCCCTTAACAAAAGAATGCCACTTATTGCCCTATAAAAGAGCCAGAGAAATACAAATTTTTAATTTAAATTCAGCAGAAAAAATCATTTGAAAGCACTGTTAGCTTATGGCCAAAATAAACCATGTACCAAAGAGAAAATTTTGAGACTTTGTAGTATAATTTGTAAAACAAAAAAAGAATATATTCATATTATTTCTTTATTGATTTTAAATTCAATTTATTTCGATTTTTAAAAAATCATAGGAACGTGTCATTCGATATTTTAAATAATGCAAAACTAAATTCCTTTTTGTGCACACTTTTTGGCTGAGTGTACATATAAGCAATAAACAGAAGACTTTATAGATAAACCTTAGAACTGCGAAACTAGTTTAAGATTTCACAAGCCGATATATCCAAGCTGGCCAACCTGTGGCCATACCCTCTTCTACAGTATATAATATACATATATATAGCTCTACCTGATTCTGTTGTAAATATGCATCATGCCCTAGTCAGAAAAAAAGAAGAATATTTATATCCAAGAACTGCTATACAAATAGAATTGACCCAAAGCTGAAGAAGCAGCGGACCATTCTTGTTTTCGGCTATTTCGGGGATGGCCATTCGACGTCATAATCACCTTTTATTTTGTTGCTGTTTTCTGTATTTTAATACCCAATACCCATTAAGGTTATAGGGTATTATAGGTAAAAATAAACATAAATATATAAAATACAATTCAAGAAATTTTGGGCTTTATTTCTGGTTTAGAGTACGAGTTAAGAATATATCAATAAAAAGAGACAGCTTTGATTTGATTACCGGGTATCTCACAGTCGAGGTTTCTGGCCAGCTTTCTTACTTGTCTTTTTTGATAATTTGTCTATTTTTTTTTTTTTGCATATTCCGCATTTTAGTTTTATTGTTGCTGCTGTCGCTGAACGCGAAGCCTCAGCCACGAGCATTGTTATTTTAATTATCGGCAATTAGGTGTGAAGCACGTTTCTGTCGACGTCTCTTCTTAATTTCTGTATTTTGGTTTCGGTTTATTTGGATTTATTTCAGACAGTTTCTGCTCATAAGCAAAGCCAATCATTTGATTTAAAGAAGGGAATCAAAACTTCGGCTTTTTAAAGTGATTGTTATTTTCTTCCCCTTTGGGGTTTACGACGTTCTGCTGTTATTGTTGGTGTTACGTGTTAATGACATCTACTTAAGTTGTGTGTGTGTTGTGCCCAAGGCGGAAAGAGAATAATTCCCCGGCTCGTATGGCTACTACCTATTGGTAATTTCCTTGAAGCGGGCATTTTTCCCACACTCGCCGGCAATACTGATTACCACTTATACAGGAGCCCATCGGGCCCACCTATTGCCCCATGGCGATGAGCCGATGCCAAACCGGTCTGCCTCAAGTCGGATTAGCTGGGAGCCAATGATCAGAGATCTTAGGGTGCAGCGAAATCTCATTGCACTCGAAGGTATTATAGTTTTCCGTACAACCAGAGTAATTTTCCAAGGAGGGATGTATAACACTCCAAAATACAACCTTTCGAGGACCTATTTTCCTTATTAAATACTTATTAAATGAGCTTTAAGCTAGAATATACTTAACTTTTGCCTTAATAAGTAATAAAGTTAAGTTAAATTTTTAATTAAAAATCCATTCTAAATACATTCTATATTCCCTTGTATTCCTAACTGCAAAAGAACCCATAAAAGTGGCTTATTCTGTACTAGAACCTGTTGTGAGACGAGCTTAGTTAGAGCTGCTTCTTGGTGATTATTCTCTAATAAAGATAGAACCTTTATTTTAAGAATTGGCCTGACCGATGTCCTCATCTAAGCCGGCTTCCAACTGACTCCCCGATGATTCTCTGGCTAATTTCCTTCTAATCGGAACCAGTTATAGACCTCTGCCCAACCCTGAGAGCTGTGGGAAAGCGGCAGCAGCCGCAGCAGCGTCGCAACCGAGGTCGTGCCATTCATAAGCCCAAACTGCCGCGCTATCCCAGCTCAGTAGTCTGCTGACCGTCGAGATGCTGATGACTATGTCGAGATTACGGAGCAAGTGCAGCTTCACGGCCTTAGTGCTCCTGCTTCAGCTGCTGCTGGTCGAAAAATCCTCGGCAGATACTGCATCCCGATCAACCGGTGGTCGCTATTGCGCCACCTCTCTCTGTCAGGTCTACAATGGAACGCATGTGGTGCAGGCACCCCACATAGCCTGTGGCAACAATGGTAGCTTTGCCCCTAGCTGCGGCCCGGAGCCAAAGCTCCTGGACATGAGCCAGCGGCGTCGGCAGCTGCTTCTCGACATGCACAATCTGGCCAGGTCGCGGATCGCCAGCGGTGAGCTGGAGGGCTACCAGAGTGCCGCCCGCATGCCAGTGCTGCGATGGGACTCGGAGCTGGAGCAGATGGCCGCCCTGCATGCCAAGCGCTGCCAGTTTGCCCACGACAAGTGTAGGAATACGCCGCGCTTCGCGTTCAGCGGCCAGAACATAGGCTACTTTTGGATCGGCCGGGAGTTCAAGTCGCATTCGCGGCGCATGAAGTCGTTCGTGATCAATTGGTTCCGCGAATACCAGGATGCCAACCAGACCTTCATCGACCGCTATCATCCGCATCCACAGGGGTAAGTCTCGAAGCTTATGTAAAGTCCTTTAACTTACCGGATTTCTTTTCCCTCTCAGCAAAAAGATTGGTCACTTCACATTGCTGGTCTCGGATCGTGTCCAGCGCGTGGGCTGTGCCGGCGTCCGCTTTCTGGAGCCACAGGCCAATCGTTACCAGTTCATGCTCACCTGCAACTACGACTACAACAATATCTTCAACGAACCCATCTATCAGGCAGGTCCTCCAGGCTCCAAGTGTCCCCAGCACCGGGTCAGTGAGAAGTTTTCAGGACTCTGCGACTGGCAGGATGCCTCCAGTGACAACGAGAGCGAGGAGAGTGCCGAGGATGGAAACACCCTGGACAACAACATTCCATTCTAGAAGGAAGCTTTCTTCTTCGAATTAATTTCCATTTTCCTGCCTCTTACCCAAAGGTATATCCTTGAGATAATGTTCAAATTAGAGTATGTGCTGTACTCCGATATCAGAAACTATAACAAGGACTACCAAATTGGGGACGGTATTCTGATAGATTCCACGAACTTCCAGGTTTTTTCTACGAATTTTTAACACCAAGAAAATTATAACTCTTTTTAGTATTTAAAGTATAATTGGATAATCATAAGCATATGGGTTATTGGCAATAACACAGCTATTTATTTATACATGTTTCTATTTAATATTTTCCTTTGTTTTTTTTTTTTTTTTGGAAATCTGTTATTTACAATATAATTTATGTGGCCCATAATAAAAAAAACGAAGCAAGTAATATAATAATTCGAGTTTACAAGATAAAAAGAAAAGTTTAATATTAATTAATTATTAATTTGCTAAACAATTATTTAATTGCTACAATTGTAATTTATACTATTTTTGCAACTCTTTATTGTCACTAAGCGAAACACAAACAAATGTATATATGTATATTTAATAGAATTTAGAAAAACTTATCAAAACTTATCATTTTTTCGAATCTTAAACTAAAACTAGGCAGCCACTGTGCTCAGTGACTCAAAGATAATGAACGGTGGCAGAGATGCGGTGGTGCTGCCATCAGCGGTTGTCTTTCGGCTTGTTTGTTCGGTTGTTCCCTCTGTAGTCTTCAGAGTGGTTGGCTTGGCAGTGGTTGTTCCCTCTGTAGTCTTCAGAGTGGTTGGCTTGGCAGTGGTTGTTCCCTCTGTAGTCTTCAGAGTGGTTGTTCCCTCTGTAGTCTTCAGAGTGGTTGTTCCCTCTGTAGTCTTCAGAGTGGTTGGCTTGGCAGTGGTTGTTCCCTCTGTAGTCTTCAGAGTGGTTGGCTTGGCAGTGGTTGTTCCCTCTGTAGTCTTCAGAGTGGTTGGCTTGGCAGTGGTTGTTCCCTCTGTAGTCTTCAGAGTGGTTGGCTTGGCAGTGGTTGTTCCCTCTGTAGTCTTCAGAGTGGTTGTTCCCTCTGTAGTCTTCAGAGTGGTTGTTCCCTCTGTAGTCTTCAGAGTGGTTGTTCCCTCTGTAGTCTTCAGAGTGGTTGGCTTGGCAGTGGTTGTTCCCTCTGTAGTCTTCAGAGTGGTTGGCTTGGCAGTGGTTGTTCCCTCTGTAGTCTTCAGAGTGGTTGGCTTGGCAGTGGTTGTTCCCTCTGTAGTCTTCAGAGTGGTTGGCTTGGCAGTGGTTGT